>VZSF01004419.1:0-212854 GCA_013398295.1 Chionis minor
CAACCCAAGTGGTTCTATGATTCAAAAGCGGCTGGGGAGGCTGTGGCACAGCTTTCCCAAACGCTGCCAGGTCTTCAGCCAGCTGCTGTTGGTTTTACCCAGTGACCTGGGACCGAGCTACAGATTGAGCAGAAAAAACTGCAAAAAAAGGTAATCAAAATCAGGTGTTCCAACCTCTCTGATAATTAGTCCATTTATCCAAGTGCCAAAAATGGATTTGGGACTAATACCACAATACTCTCTGTGAGAGTTACACCACTAAACACCGTATCTGAGATTTTCTTCCTTCAGATTCCAAAAGGAAGAAACTGTTGCTCTTTTAAAGATCGCTGCTTGTTCTGGGTTTAATTTAACCTGAAAGCCTTTCATCTCAGATGGCTCTGTCCTGCTCCTTCAGACAAACATCTGCTTCACCAAATCTGAGTATTCCCAGGCAAATCGGTGACCCTGCCACTCGCGAGGCTAGCGTCTCTCTTCAGGCTGTAGTAAATCGGTGCTGCGCCACGGGAAGGCTGCCTCTTCTCATCTCTGGTTTCTGCTTACCCAGGGCTGTCAAACCAAAATTACAGTAACTAGAAAAACCCAAAGCACTTTAGGTTTCACTGTTTACCCTCGATTCTGCACTGCAAAGTTTGACTTCCAAGGAGAGGCATGCCATTCGAGTATCACAATTGCGATTTCTGAAGCTATTTACCTTGAAAAGTTTGTATTACAGTGCCAGTGATGATATATGAAAATAAAATATTTACTCAGTTGTGGGATTCACTCCTCAGCTTCGGGAAGAGGTTTGCCTAAAAAGAGACTGAGAGCTTTTTACTGACCTAGAAGAGTGCCTCTATAGCTAGGGGAAATAAATATGAATCCATTGCCTATATGAAATTATTCTACACTGCATAAGAGATTTCCTTCAACCCATTGACTCTTCACAAAGGCAATGTTCTCATGATGTCAGTGAACAGACAAATCATAAAATAATTGTATGGGACTGTTGGGAGTCATTATAAATAATTTTATTTTGCCATTGTTTAAAATACCTGTATTAAATTGACAGCTGAGGAACGTGGGCCATGGGATAGAAATGAAGGAATATGAATGTCAGTGATAAACATACTGCAAAGATTGGTATCATATTAAAACAATAATGCATAACCTTAATGTGTGGGTTTAGTGCAGTCACAGCCTTACACCTGCCCTGTTGGTCTGTCCTGATTCTGTTTAAAGCATTTCTATTACAATATTATAGGATCCATTTCTCAGGACACATAAAAGAAAATGATTTCTACCAAAAAAAAAAAAATTGTGAGCATGTTTAAAAAAGAAGATAGGTTTGTGCATGTTATAATTTCAAATTATTTTATAAAGCATATTTTAAAGTCAGGAATATTGCAAATAATAAATTAGGAATGCCTGTAACCCTTGCTTAGTAGAAAAATATTTGGTTGATAATACATCTAAACTTGACTTTCATGTGTAAGTACGCTTGTTCATATTAATGATTTTCTTCATTGCTTAACAGGTTTCACATTCATTCTTGCATGAATTTGTCCAGCACCATCTTCTAAGCATTAGATGTCATTGTACCTTTTTCTGCTAAAATACTGGTTTTCAAGAGCAGCTTTTTTTTTCCCCATACAGAATTTCATAAATCACCTCTTAGTTCTCCTCTGGATAAATTAAGTAATATGATATTTTTAAATTAGTTGATATAAATCATATTGTCCAGACTATGCATTATCCAACCAGGTAAGTCCAGAGCATTTTCCTGTAACATTTTCCCCCTTGACTTAAAAATACACATTCCAGCCACTTTTTAACTTTTATTTAAACAAACTGAATATGTCACTGGATTCAAGTCATCCCAGCTTTGCACTTGTGTTCTCTTTGTTAAGCAGAAGTGTTGAAGTTGGTATTTTTTAAATAGAAAAGCCTCGTTACTTAATTTTACCTTACTATTCAACAGAAATTCCAAAAACTCATAACTGAATTTGGATTTATTTCCTGAACATTTTACAAAGTCTGTTCAAAGTCCTCTCCACCTACCAAAAGCATCTGTAAAATAGAATCATTTTTTTGTTTTCATTGACCCTGTGAGGAGGGAAGAATTGGGCTGTATTATAATTAGGAGTGTTCCTTCTTCAACGTGTAGATGGGTAGAGAAATATTCTCACGGTGGCCGCTTCTGACAGCATATGTCTCCTCAGTGTGATACAGAATTTTCTCCACACTCAAATACGAAGAGAGATTTACAGTCGGCCTCCAGTATATTGCCAATATAACATTTCTACTATTGATCAGGAAAGTGATTTGAACCCAATCCAGTTCTACCATAATATTTCTCCTGATTTTTTTGCACTTTCTCAGATCACTAATGTACCTCATAGCTCAAGCACGTATGTCTTTGGTGTTCTCTTCTGAACAGCCCCTTTGGTTCCTTTGTTCAAGTCATGATTTCTGTTTCGCTACGGTTTGCTATTCTAACTGTATTTTATTTGGTTCCACAGACTGCTCCAGCTTCTCGAGTTCATCCATTTCGTTTGTTCCTGGTACTAGTAACCCAACATTACAGTTATTTCTTGTGGTCCAAACGTAGTTCTTTAGCTGTATGCGCTGGACATCCACACCTGACTGCTCACAGCAGTCCGTATACCCTTATGTAGCTTCGTTGTCCAAGTTTTCTTTCCCCAGCTTTTAATTTAAAGTTCTTGTCATTTGGGGCAGCCTTTGTCCTTGAAGACTACTACTCCCAGGCATGTACTTAAGTTGGATCAGCTTTCTGCAAATGCCCTCCCAAGACATAGAATGACTCAAACCTTTCCTCAAGGGACTGAATTTGACCCATTTTTTAATATAGCCTTTGTTTCTTTTTCATCTCTTTTTCCTTGTTTCACCAAAATAATCCTTACTTCTATTATCTCTCACAGTTGCCTTATCTCACCTCAGTGTTCCTTCAGTTCTAGGCTCTGGTCTTTTTCCCGACCTGTGACACCGTTCCATTACTCCTGCTTTTGCTCCCATCTACTTCTCTCTCCTCTTTTTAGTAGAAAAAGCTGATCCTAAATACATCCCTCAATCAGTAGCCAATTTTTCTTTCATCTTAAATTGTTGCTTATGTACGTCTGTGTACCTCCAGCTTTCGGATTGCTGCCTGCAAATTTGAAGCTGCAACAGCAACATTTTTCTTTTTTCCTTTCTCCACCATGCTTTTGTGTACTCGCCTGAACTCCAGCACTGCTGCTCGCATCACCGCTGCTCCAGCGGTCTACTCTTTAATGAGTCCCATCAAATGACACTTCTGCAAAACTTTTTCCTAGCCTTACCTGCCCCAAAGCAATACGCCACCGGGCTGCTCTGCCCAGTCCTCTTGTGATCTCTGCTCTCGGGATTCACCTTCGCCGCTCTCGGGGTTCACCTTCCACGCTCTCGGGAACTGTTATTGTCAGTTCTGCCCAGGACCTCTTTTAAGGAAGGTAAGAGCATTTCCCTCTCTCGCTCATAAATTTCCCTGTATTTTTCCTGTTTAATTATTCAGCTTTGGGGGCTCCTTCAATTTTAAACTAATCAGCCTGCCTACTCACTTAGCCTGGATGGGTAACAGGTCAGAAGCTGTCAGTCCTAGGCAGGAATCCTCACTCTTTCTCCAGCTGAGAATCTCTGTCCCATTCACCACTGAGACATCCCAGAGACAGCACACGCTGCAAACTACAGCCAAACCCTATTTCCCACATGCTGCACTCTCTTTCCTCCAGACCAAGCAAGAAATATGTATATTTACTTCCCTCTTCCATCCATGGACTAGTTCACAAGACTTCTAGCACAAAATCTTATTTGTTCATCCCTCTCATCACTGCTGGGATGAGCAGATTTGCAAGCAGGTATCCAATGTTGTTGAGGGAGAAAAAAAATTTAGGTACATTAGAAAATAATGCTTTGTATGACTTGGAAGGATCTTAAACAACTTTTGAAAAATACGTCTAAAAGAAATCTAATTTTATTGCTAAATTAATTTTAGTGAAATGCTTCTGGAGAGCATGCTTCAGGAATTTCTATAAGTTATATTTATCCCACCAGTGAGGATTATCTGACTTTTTGTACGCTAATCCTCTTGAGTGGTATGTCTCAATCCTATGAGAAGGCATGTAATATTTTACATTACAAGTGTTTTAATTTTATCTTCATTAATTTCCAGCAAGACACTTTAAACACATATAAGAATTTCTACGCAAGGGCAGACAGCAATCCAGATGCAACATTCACAGGTTTTGGTAATTATTTTCCATTATCATGCAACAACATCTAGTATTTTTGAACAATTCCTTTGTTTTCACCCTTATTCCCATTGCCTCTTATTTCACAGGCCATCCCCATTTCTTCATGTCTTGGCAAGTATCAGCTGCAAGAGTGATTCACCTTCTGATGATTTTTTTGTCTCACTAGAACAATCAAGGGAAGAGAAAGCAGTGCTTTCGTATTTATATTGAATTGTGTTTATAGACCGTGGCCAAATTCTGCCCTTAACGTGGGTGCACAGCCCTTCCTGTAAACCCAGGAGACTGGGTTTCATGTGAAGGTATTCTGCCCTTAATGCAGTGATCTTTTTTACCTTGCACAAGGAAATGGATATTTTTATGCCTACAAAAAGGAGAGTGTTCTTCCTTCGTTGCAGCAGCTATGGGTCTGCTGGAAATGTATAGCTGATGCTCATTGAAAAGCCACAACTCAGACCTGACACAAGATTTTGAATAATCATGGTGCCTTTATAAGGATTATCTGCCTTATTAATTTTTCCAACTCATACATTTGCATAAGGAAACATTGCAGTTTTTAAAATACTTTTGATTGTGCTAACAAAACCCACTAATTCTCCTTGGATAGGCTGAAAATATTTACCAAAGGGATCCCAAGTCTGCGTAAGCAGTAAGGCAGACCAGGAGACAGTCACTAATTTTCAGAAAGGAGCAATATTTCACACTGAGTGTTTGTACAAATGGCAAGTCGCAGTCCCAGGCTGGAATCCCCCTGAAGTTATTAGTATTGAGTCAATAGGAAGTCTGAGAAACCTGGATCACACAGATGAGAAGGAAATGACACTTCATTGACCCGTGCATTTTGCTGGGTAGAGCAGAAGAGGCATAGCTTTGCATGTGACGAACATCCACCACTTCCACTGTGCGTCTCCACCCATTTTTCTCTCCAAAACTGTATTGTGGTTCTTGAGAAAAAGATATGGCTTTGTACAGATGGCCAGTGTATGGGTTTTATGCTCTGCTTAAGTCTCGCTAGTACTATCGCAAGGCTTAAGGGACATTTAAATCACATGTAGAATTCTACCAGCTTTCCACAGACAGGTGAGTTTCAAGAGGCAAAACAACTCTGCAAAGACATGCATCCCATTATATTTCCCTTCAACTAATTACAGTACATACTAGAGATTCAGTGGTTCCTTTGCATCCCGGTGCCAAGCTCACCACTGGGCGCCAGTGGAAGCCACGTCAAAACTCAAGTTGGGCTACAGCATTGAAAGTCACAGACGCTGAAAGCCACAGGTGAACAAAATGTCACCACTGGCACGTGCCTCAGTCAGTAGAAACACTACTGAATTTTATAGACAGGTGTTTCTGTTTATTCATAATGCCGTAAAAGCCATTTTATCTACCTAATAAAGGTTTACAAGACAATACCATTATCCATTTAAATCATACAACAGCATTATTTATTTCTGCAGAATTCCTTTCTCCTGGATGAAGATTTAAATATTTCCTATAGAAGCTTCTCAATGTATTTCTCTTTAGAGATACTTTCCTTCTTTTCCATTCTTGCAGATGCAGGTCTGAGAGAAACAGAGCAATTTTCTCTTCCCTAGCTTGAGCAGCATTGCAAGGAGCCTGGCCCCATCAGGATATGAAAATGTTCCAATTGCATCTGTATCTCCCTCTGCTCTCTACAGTGCTGTTCTTCAGAGGGAGACACAAATCCTCCCAATGTTCCTGAGCCATACATTTTGCATTTGGAGTTCTGACTAGGCTGACACTTTTTAAAATATATATATATATATATTCAGAGTCAGACAACTCCCTGGTGACTATTACACAGCTGCAGATGCTGAAGGGCACAAATTATTCCTGCTGAGGTCAACATTACCTTACACTAAAAAATTGTCTTCCCGGCCATTCATTCTTGCTTGACTTCCACATTGTGAACAAGTGATGAATTTTTATGATTTCACCACCAACCATTGGTCATATTATGTACCTCTTGGGGAGGAGAAGTGAGGAGGTGGAAAGAAGTCCCAACCCGCATATAGACACCTAAAGATCTGTCCTTTTTTGTTTCATAAGATGACATTAAACCAGATGGGCCAGAATTTCGTTTGGAAGCTGTTACAGGACTTAGTAACAGTCAATGTAAGTGAGCCACAGAATGAATCTTATGAAAGGGATGGAAGGATGTATTCAGACGGCCCAAATTTGATCTCTTATCCAAAGTCTACTGTTTCCTACTGGCTAGCCAGTTTGGAAGGCATGGAGCCAAGCAAACGGATACGAGACCTATGTGGAAGTTAGTTAAGCAATTTTAATATCGCCCAGAGCTGCTTAGCAGTAAGTGAAATTCCTCAAGCGGAACCTGTGTGGAGGATAGACGTTCTGTTTCATGAAGGAATATGCTACTTCAAAATATGATTGAATTCAGATGTGGGATGAAAGACAGTAAAATTAGAAGTTCTTCATGACTTTCCCTTAACCAACGGAAACACTATATTCACCTACATTGAAAAATTTTAGTTTGGTTATTGCAATACTGAAAGCAGCATAAATTTAAAGGATCTCCACTTCAAAAATGAAAGCTTACACATTGCAAGCTTTGTAAGAATCCCTTCTTACTTTTTCCTTCTGCTCCATATTCTCCTTAAAATTGATACCATTGCATCAAATGATTTTATTTTGACTAAAGTGCATTTCGCAACAAAAAAATTATTCCTTCAAAGATTTTCCGATTAGCTTTACCCACTTGCTAGTGCATACACTTCTTTTTCCAACAGAAGACGGAGGAACAAAGAGTTTGCTGCTGTTTAATACTGTACTAAAAGTGCTCGGATCCTGTAATACCAGAAGAGACATAGAATGGAACAGAATTCACAAGCTACAGGCAAGAGCTTTCTCCCCTTTTGTCAGAGCAGGCAGCATGTAGAGCCTGGCCTTAATCAGATTAGGTTGCGCATATTTATAAACATCTGAAGACCATAAAGAGAGAGCCCCAATTAAAAGATACTCTGGATTTGCTTCCGAAAGAGTTGCAGAAAAACATGGCAATTGGCATTTTCATTAGAGACTGCGATTTGGCATAAACCAGGGTTGTGGAGCTGGGTCCTCTGTAAATGTCTTTTCTACCAGAAGATACCCCTACGTTCTGTTCAGCTACATTGGAAAAACATGTCACATCTGATCTGGTTGTATGAAGTTACGCAATGCCATGGCACCGCATGGGATGTAACCCCATGTAATGTAATGCACATTCCAGAAAGACTCGTTTCCATTATGGGTAGGAGTAAATTACAGATAGGAGCTTACCATAATTAACCACAAACTGGCAATAAGGCCTATTTTCTGTCTTTCTAGATTACTATCAAGTTAGCTAAGCCCGTTGCAAGCTTACTTTTTAAAGGAGTTAAAAATACAATAAAGGATATTTAAGATGAATCAGTTCTGTGGATAAATATGCTGTATGAACCATCCAAGCTATTTGGAATAGAGAGTGGATCCAAGATGCTGGTTAGGTAAAGCCTGTTTGGTAAATAGTCTATGCTTGACTACAGTTTCTCATTAAAAAGTTTAACTTCTTTTTTTCTGACCACTTATTCCTCAATTAAGATCTGTGCTGTTGTTGCCTCTTAACAATAACACAAGCCTGAACTCAGGACCAGCAGCTGCCCACAATGTGTCTCTTACAGCTGAAATCACTTCATCATTTATTATTCCAAAAGGCTAAATAAGGGCAGGCATTTTCCTAAGGAATTGATTTTTAAGGGCTCAGTATCAATCAGTTCTTTCTGCCTTTGATCCTCAGTAATCAGGGAACCCAACATTTACAGAATTCAATATGTAGCCCATTTAAAGATATTCTAGGCTTTCTGCTGCTCCCATGAACCGGCTATTTGCTTTAGACAATCAGCAAACTTTTTATTAACGGGATGCTTTATCAGCATACAAGACAAACTCACAGCAGTGTTTCTCTGAGACGGATCTAGAAAAGCAAGCACTCTAATTGGGCCATTTGCATTTTAATATTCCTGCAGCAGCTCTGATGAGCAATACTTTGTTAAAGCACAGATGCTGAGCCTTCCCTGTGCAAGTCTCCACTGTCACTTATCACACCCAGGCACCATGCCTGGTGTCACGGTCATCACTTCTGCCTTACAGTTGTCCCTGAGACACACCAAACTGGCTGCTGCATGTCTGACCTTCTGTGTGCCCACAGTTTAATTTTTGCCTGCTGGAGCATAGCAGAAATCTGATTCATCTGCAGATGACATCCATGCATTTCTGGGTTCAAGCACTGGAGAAATTCCAATTAAAGTTTTTTGAAATATATTTTTTTGTGGACAAGTTTAGCAATCAATCCAACCCTTTAAAGCAGTACCTTTCCGAATCTACTCATGTTGCATTTTCCCTGTTGTAAAGTGTACCTTGTCAACTTCTCGGGGTCTTTTACTCTCAATATCCTAGCTCCAATTCCTTCTGATTTTACATTATTAAACGAAGTGATCTCCAGCCACTGTAGAGTACTGATATATGTTATTCAAATGCCCTATAAGCAAGAATCAGAATCCCAGAAAAGCAGCTGCATCTGTATCAACGTTTCACGTTGGAAGATGCACCTTGACTGTCCTGGGGTGTGCTCAAGTGGGGAGAGGAGGAATAGGGACATATTTGTTGTCAGAATACAGAACAGAATCCTACAGATGAAAGGTCCTGCAGGAATTTTTTTTAAAACTCTTGCCTGAAAAAACAGCCTTAAACTATGTGCTTCACCATTCTTGTTGATGTTATTAATATTATTATTATTACTACTGGAATTACAGTTCTGGACACACCTTGGGAAGGAAATACATATGATCATACACAAAACTTGCAGACTGCTGTGTTGTACAGGAGGGGGAAACCACCTGCTCACAACACAAAAAGACTTTGCTATCATACATGGTAAAACACGATGGTGTCAGCGCCCTGATCTTTTCATTGCTGAGTCCTGTTATAACACTGCTCCTCATGTAATTCTCACTTAGGCTAATAAGATATGATTTCAAGTCATATCCAGCCTATAACGAAGGTGGGAAAAGAACTTGTAGTCGTGCCATAAAGCTCCAGTGGTTTTGTGGGCTCTAAGCCCTGTGGCTAGCTGTGTGCAGAACACAACTCAGAATACCATGAACTAATTAAACTGCTAATTCTTCAGCACAGTTTTGATACAAGAATTAAACACAGTTACAGACATTAAAATAGTAAAATTTTAGTACTGCCTTGAAATAAAATATGTGAAATATGCACCAAATATAGATCTCCCTTTATATTCCTGAAAACATTTTTTAAAACCCTGCTAATTTTTTTATTATTATTATTATTTTTTAATAAAAAGCACTCACTTTTTTAAGAAGTTCACAGAAAATCAGCAGAAAGCAGGTAACCGGTTGGACTCTGTCCCAACCTGTTCTCAGCAGAACACTAAGAGTATAAATCAAAATCTACCCTCCTTCCTGAGTTCAAGCTCATCAATAACAAAAATGCAGCTTCGACCTAAGTTTCAGCCCTGTGGGCATCTCCCGTGCTGCTCTAGCATCTTTCCATAACCTGTGGATTCACAACAATAACTCCCATTTCTTTTATATTCAGTTGGAATAAATAGGCCAAAGCTAGCCAGGTAATTTCCTGCAGTATCCTCAAAGCTGTGATGAGATGGGATTGCTATCCGGTTGCTTTCTGCTTTAGTTGTGTTTATGTACGGGGCATGTTTCATAGACATCTAACTACCTTAGAATGAAGACATATCCTTCTGATAATGAATCTTCCCAGAGGAAGCTAGTTTGGAGATTTAGAAGCAAATTCTTGTGACTGAATCATCGTCATTCAATTGTTCTCTTTTAAAAATAATTTCATTATGTAAACAATTAAGTACTATTATATGGATTTAGAAAGCTTTTACTCCAACTTGCTCTTGCAGTGACAAGTTATAACATAAGCCTTAACACCATTTCTGACAAGACTGTGCCTAGATAAACACTTTACTTTGGTTACCACAATCTCTTGGGTCCATACCTGTGGTGCCACCGCACCATCTGAACCGTCATGAAATCTGGTGGGACGCGTGAACAGAAAGCATGGATGTGTCAGCAACATCACCCCTTCTGCGGCTAAAGACTGATTAGAGTCCTACATCTGAAAAAACAACATCAAACATCTCCTTCGGAGCAGAGTCCTCTGGAAAGCATGATGGAAGCAGCACCCAGCCTGATGTGGGAGCAGGCTGCTCCCCCCGGGCTGGTCATGGCCATCAACCTTCTACCCAGAGATCTTTTTTTCATCCAAAAAACCTGTACCCTGCTCTACTTTGCTTCACAGGGCAAAGACCAAAACAAATCAGTAATATATTTCTCGGTTTAGATGTTTTGTAACAGGCTCCCCAGGAGCAGAATTAGGGGGAAGTTGCACAAGCACTTACATTTTTCACATTTCCTGGGCTCTAGGAACTGCTCTCCCTTGCTGGTTTGAGCACTCTGTGTTCCTCCTCTTCCACCCTGAAGAAGCTGCTAAAAGTTAATTCAAACTGTTCTATGTCTGCACAAATATTTAAGTGACTAAAATAAAGTATTTTCATAAATACTTCCAGACTGGAGGCTTGTTCTCTCTCATTTTGGCTAAAAGTTCTTTTCTAAAAAAAATCAAACCCTTTACCTGAATTAATTTCTGCAGCTTCCTTCTGGAGAAAGAAAAGGAAAAAAAAAAACCCTACACACATCTGTGTGAGTTACTGAACTAACTTTGAGGGAAGTCCTCCAGCAGACAACAGCTGCTTTCTCTCCCCTCTTTTTATATTTAGTATCATTGTATGTAATTTTAACAGCTGTATTTACTACAAATTCCCTGTGAGTTTTTTGGGTCATTCACTTTCTAAAAGCATAACCCAGAAATGCACACTCAGGGCGTTAATGCTCGTATGCCGTCACCCTGGCTTGACTCACATGCATAATGCCTCCTTGGGTGATTAGCAGTTTTCATCATCAGGTCCTACATGATTAAGAAAAAAAAAAAACCTTAATGGCACTAAAAATATTAGGAGTCAGCTATTTCATTCTAATGACTTGTTAATGTAACATTATTGCTGGTGCTTTAACTACTGTCGTCCTTAAATGCTGCACTGCATTCATGAAGGACTTCGGGAAAAAAGAGAGTATGGTGCTGAGACTTATTGCATTAAGAGATCGGTTTAACAGATTGTTTAGTTTTGGTAATATAATTTGACATCTAAACATAAGCTGAGAGGGATCTCCCACAAAACCTTTGATAATATGATTCATTGTCAAATGTTTGTTTTGCCTATCTGGTACTCATTAATTAATTCTTTTTAATATATCTTGGATTTACTGATTTGGAAAAAGAGAATTATTCTTATTGATGTTGCTAAAATATCCAGGTGGCTTGAATTTCACCAACTAGATGGTATAATCTAGCACATTTGTGTAGACCTAATCAAATCTCTACTAACAGATGTGAAGAGCCCAGCATGGGAGCAAATGTTTGTGTCTATATGATAATTAAATTACCTCAATAAAGAGAATAAATGAACAATGATGACTATAGTTTTTTTAAACCTAGGTTATCTTCCTCATACACAGCCTCTGTTAACCCCTTTAAGCAATCAGCAAAACTTGAAATTTTTCAGAATGAACCATGTCTTTCACGTAGTGCCTTTGATTAAATCTACCAACAAGGCAATACGACTAACTTGCTTAAGAATTCCTATGCATCATCATTAATGGAAATCAAATAAATAGTAAGTTCTGCATTCAAGATATGCTATGGATAGTGTATTTCATACCACATAAACAGTTCAGAACACTTCAGCCTGTGTTTTAATTCCTCTTTTAGTTCTCCCCTTCTTGGGGAATTGCAGTCTTAAATATCTTTGTCCAGATTTTAAATGTGCTCAGATGCCTTAACAAACAGGCTCGAAAAAGTCATGTGAGCTGGATGTAGCTGTATGGGCAATTCTGAAAGCCCCAGTAAGCACTTGAGTGAAACACATGCTGCTAAGCATCTTCAAAATCTGGTCCTCTGAATCCAGTTTGCCACACAACCAGATAACTTTATTTGAATGCCTACAAAGTATAACAAAAACCTCTGTTGTAACCCATCACTGAATAATCATTTCCCTGTAATTCACTTCAGGGAGACCTATAAAAACAAGCTTCACGCAATAAAAAGATATTTAAGCGTATCTTTGCCTTAGAGGTGGCCTTGTGGAAGTGAGATGCTTCCACAAGAAAGGGAAGCTAGCCCTTAGTGGCGGTATTGCTTAGATATCATTAAGCAGGCCAAGTTGCAGCTGGAGTTCAAATCACTTCTGACCATGTTTTTGCTGCAAACAGGGGAACAGTTCTTCCTCTGTTCACTCCACGGCATGCTCTGACCTTGCTGGAGGCTAAGTAATGTCACCAGCTGCATGTGTAACATGGTCATTGGTGATGAAAAGTGAACCAGTGTAGCTCGCCTAGGGATGCAACCCCTTTTAACATATCTAACATTCTTGCAGGTGTGGTGGCTTTATTTGTGTGTTTTACTGTGTTTGTTTATTTGCCTGACTAACTAACTCATGTCCTCTTGCCCACTGCAGATAGAGCCTTCTGATTTAACATTCCTGGAACTTTGAGTGTTTAGGATATAGATTGTTTCCAGTCTCAGGATGTAAAAGACATGGGATAGAAGCAAGAGAGATTAGAGCTCTTTTCCTCAAAGTTAAACAACTGGATTGGTTTTCAGGCAATGGGGCCCTGAAATAGCTAAATAAAAATAGTTCTGCACTTACAAGGAATTCACAGATTGTATTTCTAGAAGGTCTGACCGAGAAGCTGGTATGAACAACAGCACTTGGGAACAGCCCGAACACATAAAACAGTTGCCTCCTGGTGTCATAAAGAGATCTTTGGTGAGCCAAAGTGATGCAGCAGTGGGGCTGGAGTCATTTGGGAGGCTAATTATATCCTCTCCGTATTTAAATGAATCTTTTTACTGAGCCTTCTGTGCTGTGGGAGAGAAGCAAAGTCAGGGAACGGGCCAGTCATGCCTGGCTAAACGTGCCCCAAGCTACAGACCGTTTCTGAGAAGACCTGCAAAGAGAAGCTGGCTTTTACTGGATTTCGTTGCATGTGCAGAACAGCAGTGCAGCTGGAGCTTGGTGGAAAAGAGACAAAGGCCACTCAAAAAACCGGAAGTTGGAACAAACGAGTTCCTTTTCAGGAGCCACTGTAGTGTGATTGCTACATCTTTGACTGCTCAAGGGTTTTTATTTCCAGACAAGGGTTGCTATCATCTAGTACTGGTATTTTTCAATGCTCTTTCTTAGCTCTCTGTCCACCCTTGACTACAGGTCTGGCAGGACATTGGCTTCTCCCAAAATTCAATGGCTATTGCCACAGCTGTTAGGAATTCACATCTTTGCCAGCTATCCACAGTGCAGAGTTGCTGCTATCCCCTACTATAAATAACTGGATACATCCATTCCAATAAATGCTGATTTCCTGAAATTTTGAAAGATTTCCTGAAATGCTGATTTTTGCTTTGGCATTTGAGCTCCACCTGTATGGGTTGTTTCCGGTGGAATTAGTTTTCTCCCCCGTTACAGTTTTCCTAGAGTGTGCACATCCCACAGACACACCGTTGTATAAATGCTTCTGCTTCCTCTTCCCCACGTGGAGGGCAGCGAACAGCTGAGATCATACCTGCACTTCAGATCGTGAGGCAGCACCTATGCCCACAGCTTGCTCCAGCCCTGTGCACCAGGAGGATGCTACCACATCCTTCATCCACACACCATGGACTTAGAGTTGGCTAAGTGTGAGCTCCAGAGCCCAAACTTTTGCAGCCTGGGCGCTGTGAGCCAGCAGCCCCAGCCAGAGACCTGACGCTCCCCTTTGTGCTCTGCAAACATCAAAAGTAGCCAGGACTGAAGTCCCAGTCAAAAACATTTCCTAATCATTCACGTTCACATGAAAGTCAGTCTCTTCTGACCAATGTCCACATACAAAGTCTATCAACCAATATTCAAACTTTTTAATCTGCGTAGCTCTAACAGGAATGCGCCAGCAACTATTGCCTCCTTGTCTAGCTGTTCAAAGCAGGACCTGATAAAAAGAAGGTTATTCTCTTTTGAAATATTCCCTTCAAGGAAGGATTTGGGGAAGTTAATTCCAATTAGATTTGGATGCAAGCCCACAGAAAACAAGCAGAGGGAATGGTCTTTTGCTGCCCCATAAACTTCCCAGACTTCACAGCCAGAGGCATAGCTAAACATCACCAATGACCTGTGAAAACATAGCGTAAAATAAATAATCTTGTAACAGAGAACAGGAAGGAAAGCTACATGTGTATTTGTGTCACCAACACAATTATTTAAGCTATTTGTTCAGTTAGAAACATGGGAGCGAAAGTGATAATGTTTTGGTTTGGTTTGGCTTGATTTGGTCTGGTTTGGCATGGCTTGGTTTGGTTTGGCTTTGCTCCTTCTTGGTGGACACAGCCGTTTTGGATTGACTGGGTGTTCCACACCACTGTCAGCTAGCGCAAGCACTGGACTGCTGTTTGTACTCGAACATCTCCTGCACCGTGAGGGGTCACCAGCTCATCAGATGTGGTGACAGGAGATGGGAATCAGACTGGAATCTGCATGTTTGTCAGCTGAACCTCATCCAGCCCACCAGGTCTTGGATTTCTCTCTTCCACATACCAGGTCGAGAACACTTGTGGAGCTCTCTCTTGGCATGAAAGTTTGCTGAGGCAGGGTCTACACTTCCTTCACTCCTATTTTTGCCTCCTCTTTCATAGCCTTGATCAATAACAGTAACTCCTGTTTGCACTGAGACCATCCCAGGCCCTTTCCTGAAGGATTGTGCTGTGGAACGGCAGAGCTAAGCAAACAGGGTCACAGGAGCTGGAAGGGGCCCAGGAAGTATTGCCCCCCAGGAATGCTGCCCACCTCCCAGGGCAGGCGTGCCCCAGCTGCATCCCAACCAAAGGTTACGGCAAGATCTGGGTCTGGAAGGAAACCCAGGCAAAGCAGGACGGGTGCTGAGGTGTGCTCCAACAAATCCCTAAATCTGAGAAGTGCATTTTGGGGTGCAATTGAAGCAGACACACAGTCAGGTGCTTTTTGAGACATCAACTCCCTTTCTCTCCTTCTGCAATCATTTCAGTGCCTTACTTCAAATTTCTTTACTTCAATTTTTCTTACTTCAAATACGTTTTTATCTTTTCACTTCCATCCTGCCTACTTTCATCCAGCTTTTTATTGTCAAGAAGACTCTGAGAAGTGTTTCAATGCGAGAAGGCTTTTACTCTGCTAAGAGTTGCCTATGAACCACTCTGTGTTTTCCTTAACTACCCTTCATGGTTCCTCATTGTGAAACCAGGTTTTAGCCCAGTTTTTCATAAACAGGTCTGTGTTACACAAGTGGGATTTTTTTTCTTTTGAAGTGGAAACAGGCTCAGTAATTTGTAAATACGCTTTGGTTGAAAAGGAGTTAAAAATACAGTCAAAGAGACTTTGCTTCCCTTCTTTCTCCCACGGTTCATGACCTTTGCTTTTTTCAACTTCCTCAATTTAGTTTCAGTAAATTGTCATAGAATGGCACAACACCTGCCTTGGGTACTTGAGAAATTGACTTTTCCTGCAAATTACCCTGATCAGTGACCTTGTCTGGCTACTAAAGGGGTTTGCAGAAGCAGCATAGCTTTATGTGTGGCCATCTTCCATCTCCTGATTGGTATTTAGCCCTTTGAAGTTCACTTATCTTCTTGCCATGCAGTTACTTTTTTGGGGGAAAAAAGAAAACAAAAGAAAAAAAAAAAGAAAACAAAGGCCATGATACACTTGTCATCTCCAAAACCAAACTACTATCAGTAAGACAAACTGTGCTCCGTCTCAGAAGGTGCACAGAGCCGCATAAGCTGAAAGGCTCCAGTGATCCCCCTTTTCAGAAGAATGTGTAAGATTTCTTTTTCGCTTTAGCTGTTAAATGTTCAGCTCCTGGCTGATCTCATTGCAGCAGAGTGGTGTTTACTAGAAAGGATATAACAAGGCTGACCTTTCCTTCCTTTCTTTAAAAAAAACCCCAAATCTATTGTAAAAAGTCACTAGTCTCTGAGGAAAAAGCAAAAATCTGCTCCTCCACATACTGCCCAAGTGATGGGGCAGAGGTTACTTCTGGAAACTAAAAGGTAAAATTCTTTTTTATGCTGAAGCTTTGATTTCACAGTGCAACATAGAGGGGTTATTTGTTTAATTAATTATTAATTGGTCTGGCGGCTAACAGGTGCCGGGTCTCAAGTGCGGTCCCCGGGGCAAGCAGCTCAAGGGGAATCGTTATTCCCAGCAACCTTGAGCAAATTGGCCCAGGAGAAAGTTCTGGAGCTACTTCCCATGTCCTTGTCAAATATCAAAGAAATACAGTTAAAAATGTAAACTTATATTAAGCATTGTACTTAATTCTGACAAGCTTTTAGGATCGAATTGCAGACTTCAGTCAACAAAGGGGAATTAGTCCGGGCTCTTCAGTGGGGACCGGGGGGTGGGAGAGCTGTTTGAGAGCTATATGCATAGCTCTCATCTTATTTTTCACATCTGTTCTGTTTAATTTAGCTAAGCACTTTGAGTCACAACTTGTGGCTGAAAACTCGAATCCTATTTTACCTGGGACTCCAACTGATATTCTAGATCTTAGAAGGAAATTAAAAAATGCCTGAAAGATTACATTATCTAATAAATTTCCCCTACCCCACTCTCTTTATTTTTGCAACTGGTGAAGATTTATTGCTTAATTGCTATTTAAGAAAAATTTTAATGCAGTCAAATGCAAATTCTGTTTGAACGCGTGGGAGGATTTTTCTTCCTTTCCTTTTTTCCCCTTATCTTGAAAAAAAAAGTCTAACCGAGAAAAGCCCACAAATAAGTTTTGGGTAAGGAAAAAATAGCAGAGAACTGTTTTCTTTATTTATATTGCTGTCCTTACCCTGTCTTGCCTGATCCCCTCTCAAGATTTGCGATTTTAACCTTCTAACACCATTTTGAACTGCGGAAATATTACCCTTGTTTTAGAGAGAGGGAAATTAAGACAGAGGGCCGATAACGCAAGAGGTGCGCGGCCGTGGAAAAACTGTGTGTTTGGGTCACAAATGATGTTCAAGCTGCTGAGCCCCGGAAGGGCACGAGCACAGCGGCTGCCTGAACAACCAGCCTCCATCATTCCTTGGCACGAGGATCCACACCGGCTCCACGGCAGCACAGAGGGAGCACCACGAGAGCATCATGGCACCGGCACGTGCTCCTCCATCAGATCCAGAAGTTGCTGGGTGCTGCAGGCTCTGCCGCTGACACTTGCTCTACCTGCTGCCCCTCACCGTAGCCTCGGGGCGTTCCTTATCTTTGTTAGGGCTGGACAGACCCCCGTCTGAACCGGACAGAGGCCCCCAGTGTTACAGCTAATGGAAGCTAATGAGAATAACAAACCACAGTGACACGGGGCTCCCCCGCTATTAGAAAGGGCAGAGAGTTGAAAGAGTGTAAGGTGAGTGAGTCCAAAACCCTGATACATTTAGATCACAGGGATTTAGCCGTGATCTCCCTTGCCCTGGGGTCAGGCACGGCGCGTGAGTTATCCGTGATCTCTGTCGTTGCAAATGGGAATGAACCGGACTGGAAGCCACATCCAGCCCCACCGGTGCGGCTCTGCACCCTCGGGGCCCAAATCACAGCGCAGGGACACTGGGGCTGCGATGCCGTACTCCACTGGGCACCACGGCCAGGTCTGACATCTTTAAGCTGTTTTTAAAATTCATCTGGGTGGTTTAGCCCGATGTGTTCTTGGTTTGACCAGGTTGAAAAACAAACAAACCCCAGTGTGAACGCAGGCTCGGGCACACAACTTTGCTCAACAAGTAGCTCGGTTGGAGAGAGAATCATTCGCAGTTCCTCATCTTCTTACAATAGAGATCAGCCTGTTCTGGAAATCAGTACCCAACACCATGTTTTACCATAAATTAAAACAATTAAAACGCAAATCACATCTTGAATCTGTTAACTTTCAGATAAGTATAATTAGACCCCAAAATGCTTTAAGTAGTGTTTACGCATTTATTTACCAAAAGACAATTATTTAAACAAAGAAACATTTCCAGTTAATTGATAGAAAGATATGAGAAAATGTAATTAATCATCATTAGAGTACGCAGCCCTTTATTGTTCAATGGCACGTAGCTGTGGGAACTGCTGGCTGTGACACCGCTCCTGTCTCTAGGAGTTGGTGTAGGACAAGGGAGGTGGCGGCTGTGCACTGCTGTGACTTACCGTAGGGGTGCTGGCCCTTTCCCATCCAGCACGTCCCGAAAAACTCCAGCTGCTGCAGCCCGGGCTCCCAGGACAGCCCGGGAGAGGACTGAAGTGAAGGACCATGGTGTATCAGCAGAGCTGTCGGTGAGGGAAGGGTCCCCCCTCCTGTGGGTCCAGCTCCAGCAGACCTGTGCCGAGCTGCACACAGCTCCTGCCTGAAACTGGTAACTACACCATGAAGGTCTTTCCCTGAGCCCCGTGCTGACAAACAGGAGCGACTGAAATGACTCAGTGCAAACAAATCTGGTGGAAACCAGAAGAAATCATACACGTCAATAGAATTACACCAGTGAGGGAAGAAGAAAGAAGCCCTATATCCTTAAGCTATTTGACTCTCCAAAGCACAATACAACAATATTACCTTTTGTGTGATAAGAGAGCTTTTTATTCCAGTATGATGTGAAGTAGCTTTGCTTGAAAGATTTCTTCTGTGTTTTCAAAAATCCTTCTGGTTTCCCAGAGGGAAAATGGGGATTACACCAGTAAACCCTGAGCAAGCATGCCCATTGCAGGAACGTTTATTCAGTACAGAACCAACACTGGTGATTTCCTTAATTGCAGCAACTCGGACAATTACTTTTCTTTTCTCAGAATGCCTTTTGGAGCTAGACAAGTGCCTCCTGTACGACAGGAACCTTTATAAATTTGGGGGTTTATCCTCCAAACTACTTGAAAAGGATCGCCACAACTTTCTCCACTGTTAAGAAACAACTTGCAAGAAAACTTACGCTCTAAAACTCAAAACTACTACCATTTTGCTGTCAGAAACCTACTTTGTTCTTGGGATATTGGGTTTTTGGATTGGGATTCCAAAAAGTAGAAAATACAAGACCTTTATGAAGATCCAAGAAACGTTAGCTGTTTTCATAATTGTGGCTGAATTTCATCAACCACAATATCCAAGTTTGAAAAGTCTTCTCCTTTGTTCAGCTGTTAATGTACGGGCCTTGCAAAATACACTAACTATCCAAAAGAAGGCCATGAAGTTGTGGTATGAATGGTAATAAACTCTATCTAATCTCTCTAAACTTCTGTTGGATTAGAACAGGATACATCCCCAAATGTATAGGTCATTGTGGTCTCCGAGATTCTCTTCTACTTTTTGCAAGGTCAAGAACTATAGGAAATAGTGATTCCTGGCAAAATTCTAACCTGAAGGATTACATCTAATTTACCTAATTTCTTCTTTCACCCTTGCCTCCAGTCCCACTCCTCTTTACCATGGGATTAAATGCTATGTGTTACTGTGCTGTAGCCGCTACAGATTCTGTTGTGTTTCACCCAGGGAAAAGCTCCAATATCCATAGAGAGAGGGGCAGCTCCCTCCACAAGGGCAGGGTATGCCGAAAACACTCGAGCTGGCAAGACCTTCTGGAAGTCATGACTATTCAGGACACCTGAGCTCTCTTAGAAAAGACAAAACTTTTCAAGAGGGTAACAAGATGTACAAATAAATTTTCCCACTGATGCTGAATCCATCCATGCAGGAATTAACTGCTGTATGTCAGCACAACTGTGCAGAATATTGATGTGTGAAAGCAGCACTCACAGAGTGATCTACGCATTGCTCTAGGGCACCCGTGCAGTCTTTTATAGGGGGAAACATGAAAATGACTATCATGTTTCACTAGGTTCTGACTGGTACATGGATAGCTTCATTTCTGGAAATAAATTTCGTTTCTTTATTCTTTTTTTTCTTTTGTTTCTTCTCAAGGCCTAGTCTTTAGACTTAGGTCTCATGAGACACCAGTTAGTCTCACATCTCCAGCAAAAACCTCCTTACAGTACAGATGATCCATAAATCACACTTGGGATGCAGCAGTACCCAAGACAACTGACACATTTCTATAGAAAGCTTTTTCCTTCAGGAAAAAAACCCTTCAAGATTCTTTAATCTGAGAGACAAAACAGATCTCTAAGTCCTTAGTTGAAAAACAGATACCTGGCCTGGCAGTAAAAGGCTTTCTAATGCTCCAGGAGGAATAAAACCAATTTACCATGCTGATGAATTGCAGCAAGAGCTCAGTAACAGAGGTGACCGCCTGAGCAGCCAGAGAGGGGTACCAGGGTCTGCACAGGATGGAGCTCTCGCTGTGATCACTTCCACTCCACACCAACGCTCTAGTAATGAAAAAAAGAAACCATAGATAAAAGCTTTGGCCCGTCCTCCACTTCAGCAAGTGGTAAATGAGCTGGTGATAGTTAGACAGAAAAGGAGGAGGAACTGAAACGCATTAGTAGTATTTGATGGGAAAAGTTTGATATAATAAAAAATTATGCTTTTTGTCATACAAATGCAGCTTTCCATAAACAGCCCCAAGAATAGGAAGCACATTGTTCAGATTTCCTGCTTTTCCTGGGTTTAGATGATCTGGGTTTGCTTTTTATTAAACACAAACGATTATTCTTAGGAGTACAAGCTATTTTCACACATAAGCAGTAAAGAAGAGGGCCCCTGTATATTCAGCGCCTGGGAGGAGATGCAGTTAAACACAAACTACATTACTTCTAAATACTGCTTTAAAATTATTGATGTTACCCTGCCACAGATTTCTTTTGACTTACATGAACATCTTAATCGCTAAACTAATTGAGGACTTAAGTCCTTCCCATTTCTTCAGTTCTTTCATCCTCAAGAAGTGTATTTCTGTAGCTGTGGATCAGTCAGGCCTGAGCCTTTTATTAGGTACATCACTTGTGGAGTCTACATTTCATTAGGTACATCACTTGTGGAGTCTACATTTCATTTATACCTCACATTCTTTTTTCCCTTTAAAGGGAAAGAAGTTCCTTTAAAAGTCAGATCATCTGTACTCATTTCTCATTAGCTACTTTTAATTTGCTATTCCTGACTTGTTACAAAAAGCATTAAAAAACCAAACGCAGACAGCGCTGTGACATCGCCACGGACAAAAAGAAAAACAACAAATAAAAGCAAAACATGACACGATCCAAGGGGCATTTAGAACCTGTAATAAGGGGTGTTTGTTGAGTGAGGAGAAAGACACAGCAATACATGAATGAAAATACCTTGAAATTACAGTCCTATATACAAGCCTTCTGATACAGACCATGCTGCTAATTTTACTTATTTTGAGCAAAACATAAATATTCTGTGTGTAACTCCTTCTGACTTAGTCTTAATGGGACCAGAAGCTATCACTTTCCCCTCTGTTTTATCACACTTGACAGCATTATATATATGAAGGGACTACCCATTAAAATCAAAGGAAATATTTGAATATATGTCATCCTTGAAAACTCATATTGTGGGACAGTTTCTTTTCATTTACACCAAAGGGCTCAGCTGATTTCAGAGTTGCTCTAGATAGAAGCCAGTATCAGAACTAGCTTCTACTACATTTGCCTGGAAAATACAAGTTGTTCTTTGAGAAAACTCATGAAAAAGATACAGGCAGGACATTGCCCCCAAGACGACTGCTGTTTGGGGAGGGACTATCAAAAAAGCAAGCTGAACACTTTCAGCACCTCATCCCTCAAAATATTTTTAGTTCACAATGTTCTGTGCCATGCATATATGTATATATATAGAAAGACCGTGTTTCAAATCTCCCAACAAAAACTACATTTTAAAAGGGGAAGGGGAATTAGGCAACCCTCTTTTTTCATTAAGACATGCATAATTTTAATCAAATATAAAATGAGGATCATTATGCTATATTCTAATCAAAAGTAACATTTCAGTGGACACATTTTTGTCAATCCAAGTCCCACCTGGCTATTTAACCAGAGACAAAACAAAGAATTTCTCCTTCTCTCTGAACCACAAAATAGCACGTAGATTTGTGGCACATCTCTTACAAGCTGGGTCCAGAGCGACTGGTGGCCTTGAAGGACTCTATGAATCAACACTCGCCCTGAGACCCTTAATTTATACCTGCCATAATATTCACTTTCAGACCTAGCACCCAAATAGCTACTCTCATCCTCCATACATACTTTCCTCCAAAAGATAACTATCTCTTTCTCTGGCTTGTGTGATATTAATACCCACTACAACTTACTGGTGGAGGCAAGAAGATGTTTAGTTGATGAGTGGAGGCAGAGACGGATCCAGTCTCCCTCCCAGGTGGTGTCATAGAATCATAGAATAGTTTGGGTTAGAAGGGACCTTTAAAGGCCATCTAGTCCAGCCCCCCTGCAGTGAGCACCAAAGGTACTCAGAGGACATTTTCCATGCCCCTACCACAGGTAGTCATGTATGCTCAATAAACCTCCCTACAATGGCATCCTTTACTGTGCATGAGACAATTTTTGGGCTGGATATATTCACTGTTGTCCAAGAAACCTCAGATAAATATGTGGTAACACTAAAATAGCAGGGGGCTGCAGAGTTAACACGGCAGTGGTGGGAGGCATTTCAGAATTCATGGGCATCTTCGCAAGAACATTCTCCTGACTCATTTCTAGTTGTCTGTCCGGTAGCACAGCAATACTCCTGATTTTCGTGGATGGGACTTGCATCATTTTCCACAGCCTGGTACATTGATACAAGCATACTTCCTGGAACTCAGCCTAAATTTTCGGTGACACCACATCTCTGTTATATGCCAGTGTGTAGCAGACATGCCCAAAGAATTCCACTGCTGGAGATGCTATTCATTCCCTCCAGTGGGGATATATACCTAAACTGTTATACACGACAAGCTGCGCTTGGAAAGAAATGGGATGAGAATGTAAATAAATAAAAAATAAACTCAGAGCTAAATGGGGGGAGTGAGGCATGTCAGACAACTGAGTTCTATCCCCTGCCACAGGGAAGATCTAGCATTCAGCATGAGCACTCAGTCTGAAGCAATAAGCCCTGTTGATCTCCACTGGCTTTGAACACAAGTACAGTTACAGCTGAAAAAGCACCTGAATAGTTGGGCTGTCACACAGAGAGATTTGGAGAACACTCCAGAAAGTATCAGCTTGAGGATTTTACTGAGATCTCCGGCGTGAGCTGGGAAGAGAGGATTCTTGCCTGGCTGGAGAAATACACTATGTCTTTAAGTGCTGTTTTGGCGATCAAGTAATTACTACTTCTGCAAAGCTCACCTAACAGCTGGATCCTCTCATGCTAAGAACTACACACCAGCATGCAACACCTGTCTTGTGAAACTCCTTGCAAAAACACACAAGACAGAAAAAGAAAGCCTTGCTGTCTGGTTTACACACGGCAAGCAGAAGAACGCCTCCGGTAGTGGGCGAGCCTCTGAATATACCTACAAGCGTATTTGCTAAGGTACTTTATAAAGAGAGGGGTCTTACATCCTTCCAGTCACAGTCCTGAAACCAGACTATGTCGGACATGTAGACAATAAGCCACTCGGCAGAAATATGGAGACGATGCAGACGTGATGTATTGCCACTGTCAGGAAGACACCTGTGTGTGGCACTGGAGCAGGCTCAGAGTGACTGCTGCTCACTAGATTTGTGACTAAAGTCCCAAAAGGCTAAAAATACACCAGAAAATAATTTGGCAGATCTACGCTGTACACCAGCTAACCCATGCAGAGGGCAGCCCCAAGTGCAGGGTCACCTGAGAGTCAGCAACGGTATCCATGTGGTCTTTGAACTCACGTTCCAGGTCAATCTGCCCTACAAATCCCATCTGCTCCTGCACGGGTGATGCTGGGGCCTTCGTAAGGAGAAGGTTGGTGGCTTTGTCTGCCCAGCATAGCCTCTTTCATGTCACAACCAGGGCAGATGAGGCAAACAAAGATTTCTGGGATAGGTGGAGAATGCCAGGGCTAGTCTGCCCCATGTACTACACTTCACCGTATTTGAAAGCATAGGAATTACCCACCCCTTGGAAATACTGATTGCTGCCACCAAAAGCAGCCCCAAGGATGTTGCTGTGAGCAAACAACATACGTCAAAGGCAGCCTTTGGGAATGGGACTGCTCCTACGGTGCCCACAGACACAGAGGGTCACTCTGAGTTGACCTGTTTTTACCGGGCAAGAAAAGCACAAGACTTAATCGCCTTCCTAGAATAAGAATATTGCCTATAAACCAACATTCAACTCAAATTATGCTGGAAAGGGAGAAGGAATTCAGCCCATGTCTTTCAGAAAATGGCAAAAACCCGCAACCTGCAGGTGCCTATGAGATGAGCTGGGGAGCAGGCTATATTTTTATCCAATGAACTTCATTCAAAAACTTTGTTTCTTACTTTCCAAGTGAGAAACAAAGAGCAACATACTGGCCCTGAGGGCAAGGGTTTTCTTTTTGCGTTGTTTTTGTCACAGATCATTAAAAAAATAGCTCTTACCAGACCATTTTCAAAACCACAACGTATTCTTATGCGTCACAACATATTCCTACTCTTTCCTCCCCTCTGTGACAGGTATTTAATTGAGCTAAAACTTTGTTTCTACTAAGATGCAAATTTGGAAAAACAAGATCACTGCTGCCTCGGGCTGGGTTAGCTGAAGATAAAAAAGCAACACCTGTTTTAGGTATGGCCATGTTGAAATGCAAGTATTCCTCAGGCAACATACCCATGGTAATCAACCACAAAACTTGTCCTTCTTGTTTCCTTCCCGGAGTCTACAGCGCAGATATGGATTGAGAAGTCTGTGTGTAACACGGATTTTTTATTTTTTTTTTTAATAATATTGCCTTGTGAAATGTTGCTCATTATCATTTTTAATGTGACATAGAAGACAGCTTTCCATTTAAGTTGCCCGTTAGTCTGATTAATAACTTATTTTTATTTTACATTTTGTGTTTTATGCTGCCTGCAAGGCAAATATTATCAGTGTTTTCCTACAAGAAGTAACACAATTCACAGAAGACATTTTATGCCCTGAGATCAGAGAAATAAGTTTAGATTTATAATACCCAAGGACTGTGGCTTTTTATGAAGTGTATAAAGAGGGCATGTTTAATTATGTTTTGTTTATATCAGTGCTTTGTCTGCAAAAATAACATGAATTACCATATTCTCCTATCATTGGCAGTTATTTCTAATGATTGATTAAATTTTTTAAGTGCAGAATGGATTAAATCGCAATTTCTTGCAAATAATTTGGGAAAGAAAAGATACAACTAACCACCCAATTAAAGCGGGAAAGATCAGAGTCTGACCGCTCGAGGCAGAGTCCTGTCCATCTTTTATAGCGACAACAAGCCAAAAAAAAGTGCAAAAATGCTTATTTGAAACCGAAGCGCTAAGTGCGGAAAGCTAGATCCTAAAAGCAGTAGTTTATAGTGTCTTTGTGTATTCCCAGAGGTGGCCTGACCTGAATCATTTATAATTTTGCCCACAGCATCCGGGCTGTCCCATCTGGGCTACCCCCTAAATCCTCACCGGCCTCCTCTCAGTGGGGCAGGACCATGCGTTCTCCTGCACGCGCTCCTCCATGCCGAGCTATGCTCACAGCCACCGCAGCTTCCTAAAACACTGAGGCATTGGAATATTCGGATGCGCTGGAAAGATGGCACGACCAGGCTTTCCATCTTGGAAAAGAAAGAACGCTCCAAAAATATCTTGGTGGGAAAGTATGGCAGGGTACCAGCGATGCCAAGGGGAAAGCGCTCGGTGCTTTTCCTTGGGCGAGGGGTGCCAGCTCACAAGGTCAGGAATCCAATCCTCCGAAATCCTTCGCTTTGTTTTAACTGGTTAGCACAAACAGCAGCTTTGTTCACCTGCGCCTTGTCACTGTAAAAATATAATAAATAATTAAAAAAAAAATAAAATTATTGAGTTTTATTAGGAGCAGGGAGGAATCGCCGGGCTTGGTTTTTCAGCCAGGAAAAGGGGTTTTTAGGGGCGGCGAGCAGACGTGGTTGTCAAACACCATCTAGTGGTTGCGCGGCAGAGTGCAGGCGCGCAGCCTGCGCGGCCCCGGCCCCGCTGCGCCGCTTCTCCTGCTGCCGCTGGAGCCTGCACCGCCTCGCCCGCAGGAAATTCCCACTTCCAAAAACCCCGGCGAAGGCCGGGTTGTCTCCTCACCTCCACGGGCAGCCGAAGGAACCGCTCCCTCACAAGCAGACGCATCGGCAAGGAGAAGGGAACGCGCCCAGCCGAGCATCCATCCTGCCTGCGGCCAGGAAGGGCTCGCTCCTTCCAGCAGCTGCGGGACCTTCGGGCCTCAGTGCCAGCGTTTTATGCAGAAAGCCTGAAGATTTATTAAGGCGACACTCTTCTTTTGTTTTCCCAGCAAATCTTTTTGTGTTGGGAGAGGGGGGAGTGACACGAGGAACAATGCTAGCCAGTTAGCTAAACCGCTGTTGCAGCAAAGTTTTACTTGAGCAATAACTTGACAAGGAGGATCCCAAATTCTGGCTCACTCTGCGTGTGAATCAACCTTCCTAGAGCCCGGAGCCAGAGCCGAGAGGCATCGGTAGGTCCTGTGCGGCCAGAGAAAGCTGGGCTGGGGGTTCGGGAGCAGCTCCTGTCTGGTGACCGGTGGCAGCGCTCAGCTGCAGTGCGCCAGCTCCGAGGGCTGACTTGGGCTGGCCACCACGCTCATGTGGCCCTCAAAACTCATATACCTCCTGGGAACACGAGTATGCCGCATTTTCAGAATTACTCAACATATTTTTCAACCCACTGCGACTCTGTCCTAAACCCACACGTTTCCCTGTTAGAGTAAGACACATCCAGCCAAGTCCTGGGCTAAACTGCTTGCCTGAAGCCATCCCCCATCACATTTAGTCTCATTCATCTCATCCCACTATTTACAAATACAGGCCCTGGTCTTGCAGCTAGCTGGACCCCTGTGGATAGACCCTTGGGCCTGAGCAGAGCTCCACGGACATTAATGAGGTCCTGCTGGGCAGAGCTAGTAGCTGCATTGCATCAATAATCCATAATAAAGTCTAATCAACATTAAAGCTGAGCGGCCATCTGGCCAGAGTGAAGCGTTCGGTCATCCACCTGCACGATGTGCTCCCGTGCCAAGAACATGCCGGGAGGAGAGTCTCCTTCCAATGGGAGACAGAACCCGGGGATGTGAACAGGGGTTACAAGAGCAGATCAGCAGAACAGACCCTGTGGCATGCGCTGAGTTTTCAAAGGTCTTGGCTAGCTACAAATCCCACGTAGTAAGAAAGACTTGCAGGACTTCAGGCTTACTGTTGACACTTCAACATTCAGCATTCAACTTGCCCTTTGCCCTGAGGGCAGTGGTTTTCTGGGTTTGGGCCAAAAGTTCCTCATTTCAGTTTTTATATTATTCTTACTACGATAATTCTGGCCTAAGAAACCCCTTCTGTCGAAAATAAGTGAGATAAAACCACTCAGGACAGCGTGTCCTTCCTCCTTAGCTGCTTTGCTTTCAGCTTTATTTCAAATGCTCCCCCCGGATATTGTTATTTCCACACATTTCAGAAGTACAAAAGGAATTCAGGAGTCAAGAGTCTGTTTATGTGAACTCGGAACACCAATGTGATCACAGACCTTAGCAGGAGCCCGGATACCACGATGACAGGTGCAATATAAGAACCACCTGTGTAGATTACTTCAGACTTACTCACTGCGAACGCTGAATTCCTTGTGTTTTGCATTCAGAAGGAACGCTTGGGCTGTAATCCAGCATTCAGTTGCAAAGTTGATAATTATGGCGTAGTTAGGGAAAGGAATTATTCAACACAAGTGCAAGGTCGCCACTGCAGATCTGGCTATCTTCAACACTAACAGGGCAAGATAAGTGGCCTTAGCCATAAGTCCAAGAAGTGCACCTGCTAACAGGAGCTGAAGACAGGGCTAGTGCATGAGAGCAGAGACAAAAACAAGGTTTTTATGGAGTGTTTTGTATTGAATGTCTCTTCCACAAAGAAACCAAGATCTCTATTTTAGGATCGCCTTTATACAAAGGAAAGCTGGTGGGAAAATCATCTACAAACAAAAATGGGTATGAAAACACTTTAATTTGCTCATTTGTGTTCAATTCCTTGCAGTACTTTGGCTTGGAATCTCTAAATGGCACATTAAACCATACCTCACAGCCTGCAAATCAAGTGCTAATTAAAACTGCATTAACCCTAATGGATTGGAAAGAAGAAATCTAATTGAGAAAACTTCTGTTTACCTAAGGCACGCTGGAAAAACAAACCATCCCATATTTCTCTTCAGTCTTTCTTTTTTTCTTTTTCCTCTCAGCATGCACACACTGAGTTGCCTCCACTTACTCTATAATTTACTAAATCAACCTTTTGGGAGAAGTTTAAAGCATGCTGAACCCCTCTCACAGCGCTTTGCAACCAACCTCGTCCTGTCACAGCTTCAAAATACGTGCTGCCACTCTCAAAGTCATGCCTGAAATGGGCTTGTGCTAATCAGTGTCGTGGGTGCTTACGGCTCTCTAGCCAATTACTTCATTGTCTTCCTCCACTCCGAGAACCACTCTGCATTTCCTGTACCGGGTGTAGCTATTGGTCTTGCTTACTGGGACCAGTCTGGCCATTCCATAAATTCTCTGTACGTTAGAGCAAGTCTTGTCTTGTCTTCCTTCATTTCCCACATAGATGGGGCGGAAGCATCGCTGTGGAATCTACTTAATGACAAGAGCTCCTATAAGCACTAGTGATAAATGACCTGTTGTTTGGGTTCGGAGGAACCAACCAGGTATTTTTGATGCCCTTATTTCCATTTGTTTTCCTTGTAGCTCGTCATACCCACCTCCATGTGATGGGGACATATCTAAAGCTGAATTTCCAAAGCTGCATGCCCATCCTCAAGACCAGTAGAACCTGGGCTTGCAACCTGGTGAGGAGAGGGGAGCTAAGCTGTAAGTAGCCCCCCCGAGGCTTGTTGTCCTAATGAATACCAGGCCACAAATTAATGAAGGAGGTTTTAGGAAAACGTTGAGATTCTTAGCCCTTCAAGCACCAGCGAATCTGCTAGAAGTCCAGACAGCTGTTTATAGCTTGTTAAGAGGTTCATTGTTTACAAATTAATTTTTCCTTTGAAAACCCTGCACCTATCAGCCTGCTAGTGTCAGTCATCGATACAATGAGGGTGCTTTCTCTGCCAAAGAAGAAAGGCTGACATTAGGTGGTCTAGTCTGTAGTGAGCTCATTTGGTTTTACCTCCTACATTCAGAAATATTCAGTATTTTTCTAACCTCCCCATTTCGGATGGTTTTGCCCTGGGTTTTCTTCGGCATTCACAAATTGGTTTGTTTGTAATTGTTCCTAACTGAAACAGTTTCAACAAAGAGCAAAAGTTTCAGTAAGTATTGCCTTTGCATTTTGGTTATGCAAAATGCTTTTTGGCTTTACTCTAGAAACAAAGGTTGATGTCTGTGGAAAAAAAAAAAAAAAGGACTATGCTATAAAAGAGGAGTTTCTGTATGAGATTTGTTTTCTCACTGACAGCTGTACAGCCCCACAGGCAGCACAAATTGGCTAGGTTGTGAAGTCAAGGCCAGTGCCTACAGCATTCGGCAGCTTCCTGTGTCTTAATCTTTCTGTTTGGGGAATGAACTGTAATTTGTTTTCATTGACCCATAGCTTCAGTTGCAGAGTGTAGGATTACCTTAATGGATCAAAACTTGAGAAACATCAACTTTCTTTTTAGCCCTTTCAGGGCTGTATCCTTTCTTGTGCCACTTATTCCCCTGGGTCGCGGCAGGGCATGCTGTGCTTGCTGTCTGCCCAGCGGCTCTAGAGGGTAGAGGGGATGCTCTGGTGCTGCCTGCATTGCTTCAGGCTGGCCAAAGGTCCCCCCAGGTGTCCTCCACCACCGTTCTCCTGTGCCTCTTGCTCTCAAGTGCAGTTCCCCCACCTCCAGTCCATCTCAGGAGCATGTTGCAGTAACAATTAGGAATCCTGACTCTGTAAGGGGCACCATAAATCAAACTGTGAGCCACCACAGAGACAAATTTCCTGGCTGCAAGTGAATGTGCTCCATAGTTTTCTGTGTACCATTTGGACTTGCCATTTAGCAAAGGCTGAAGGTTTTTCTTCAGCCGTACATCCCTTTACACCATATCTCTGTGTGTTCACTCTGAACATGGACAACCTGTATCCCTGTGGGTTAACCAACTCATATAGGAGTCTCAGAGCAATGTTAGTCCACAGTAAGAAAGGTGGTCTTTTGGTTCAAGTGGCAGACTCTCCAGTCTGCCACTTTAACACCAGTTCTGCTGCAGATCTTGGCCATATTACCTCATCTCTTTGTGCTTCAGTTACTGGAATGGACATAAAACTTTCTTTTTTTGATGCGATTAGCATCTTTAGGGCATAGAACATACATTCAGCATCTTCTAAATGGTCCATAATATCTAGAGCCTCTAAGTTCTACCATATCTCACCAATAATGCTACCTTTTCAAAAACTGGTATGTGTTTCACAGAAAAAGGAAAAGAAGTGGAATATTTTTCTTACTTTTGAAGCTCAAAGTACTAACAGTAGGTTTAACATCATGTGCTACACTGAGAAAACCTTGATTTTATTCCTGAAGATACAACCTCTAGCCCTGGCTCTCCATATGGTTAGACAGCAGCTGGACATATTACAGGCAAATCTGATGCAGCTTCTTGATGTCCTGGCAGAGGGAGCTTAGAAGGCAGGTTTGCAAAGGTCTTTGAAAACCTACAGGTACCAATAGGTTCTTTAGAAAAATATACTACACTCGTACGGGGGAATTTGAAATATTCTGAGTCTTTTCCAAAAACTCCTGAAACTCCAACAAGTCAGCAAGCACAGACTCAGGGAAAGCTGCTATACAACACAGAAACTAAGCCTGAAGCTTTTTTAAGGCATCCATGAGTCACTAGGTTTGCACTGACTCTCATGCTCAATACGAACCAGGAGAGTAATTAACAAGTAAATCAAAGTCTTCACCAAGGCATTTTGAATCACTTTAAAATTGGAGTCCCTTCTAACCATGCCTGTCAGTTGTATGGGGCTTTTCAAAGAATCACACAAAAATTAACTGATTTCCAGATCCCTTGTCCATCTGTCGTTCAAATCATTATGGCATTGGTCCAGCAGACAGTAGAAATTTGTACTTCTTTATTCCAAAAATTCAGGAGCCAAAAGAAATGCTTTTTTATAATGAGTTGTCCTGGGACTTTATCAACTCTTCACACCTGAAGAGAATTTTCTGTCTTGCATGGGAAGTTCCTCTGGCAGAAGGAGAGACACTGCTTCTGCCACGTTGGAGTGGAGTCCAAATGATAAAACATTTTATCAATGCAATTAGCTTATCAACATGCAAATCCCTGTTGAAAAATGCACTGTTGACCAAACAGCTAGAAGGCAGCTCATCATAATACTGAAAATGGAAGAAAAAAAATGAAAACAAAACCCATCAACTTGTATCAAACCAGTCACCGTGTTGGAGAGAGACCTCAGAGGCCAAGTTGCACAGGGTTTTGGACTCTCCTCAGTCACAGTTGCAAAACAAAAATCATGGGTGATAAGAACCAGATTATCTTGGATAGAAGCCATGATAACAGTCCCGATTTCTGTCCATTCCTTCATATTATCATATTTAATGCCATGCTTAGGCAGCACCAATAACTTAAGCCAATCCACATCTTTCAAACGCTTAAACAAAACCCCTCCCAAGAAATTATAGCAGTGGGCAATAACTTCAAATTAAAAGAAACAATAATCAAGATTTCCTTGTTTCCTGCCTGTCTTCTAAACCAGAAACGTTCGCATCCCTTTCCAGCTATTTCTTTTACCATGCAGGCAAATATGAGAACTGATGTCACACAGATTAGCAGCTGCAAGAGAAGCCCAGAGATCGCAGGGCTTGTCATCAAGAAAGAAAAATTTATTTGAGATCCACGGTCTGTTATTTACAAAGGGAGAACTTGCTGTTCTTGTGCTTGTCAGACGACAGAAGAAAGTGTTCTCTATTTAGCTGTTTCCATTAGGTTGTTCCCATACAATCAGTACAGTGGATGAAAAAGCTTCCTGGAGCAAGCCCCACCAGGAGCAGGTGGTTCAGGAATGCCAAATAGTTTGAGACCTTCTTTAACTGCCACAGAGAAGAAGTGCTCTTCTCCCTCTAATTGTCCTTGACATTCTGCCTGTTCTCCACCTCCATAGTTCTAAGTCACTTCATTTTTTCCAGTCAGTATTAAAGTTCCCAGTAGAAAAGTAGTTTCCTTTTTTCCCCCTCACTTTCCGTGACGTAGGAAACTTCAGGTGAAATATACAAAAATTCAGCATGAATTAAGATCAAAATTCCCCAAAATGGCCAGTGACTTTGAATGTCACTATCTGCTTCCCAAACTCCTAACTATTTTTGAAACACCAGATGACGAGCCAGAGTGAAATATTCACTGCGATTACTAGCAGGTCTCCTGGCATTCAAACTATTTGAATATGCCTTCAGGGAAAGAAAGAGTTAATGGAGTTACCTTGCATTTAGTATTCATCTTCTTTCAGTTTTGTCAGGTAGCAGACGACAAGCCCAGACTTGACTTGGAGCACCAGCTCTGTACTAGCAGAGTCTTGTGGGTAGCCTAATGTAATATTAATTGAATTGACATCTCTGTTGAGATCAGTTACACATGTAGGATTCAAGTTATTTAACAGTTTGTGCAACTGTATTTGAATTTTGATCATAAAAACACATGCTGGGTTAACAGGGCCAGAGGCAGAGCCAGAATCACGTAGAGCAGAAGTGACATGGGACTTATAATTTTAAGACACGATTTGTACGGGAGAGAAAACAGACTATTACCAAACATTGTTCCAGAATCGGTCTTGCTTTATAATGATAAGCATGTTACACAGTCAATATTTAATCTTAAATTTACTCTAATTTGACTCATTAAAAGAGCAAAGAAACATCTCTGGGTATCGTCTACCACCTGCCTGAATTGTGTCCTCCCCTCCAGAAAGAGACCTGGACCCTGGGCAGATCTGGGTAGATTGGAAGTCTTTGGAAGGGGAAAGAGATGAAAATGGCAGTCTAAGTTATCTTAGACTACAGAGCTCCAGGGACTGAATCACTGAGGATTCACTGGAAAAGGGATTTTGTTTCCTTCCAAAATGAGTTGCTTCAGATCTTTCCAGATATTACCACATGCACAAAACCAGAAATGAACATTCTTGTCTGAAATGGGGACAATCTTTCCATACTCTTAGTAAAATATAGAAAAAAAAATACCCTGAGCATTTCTCATGGAGACTTGAGTTTTAAGAGGAACACTCTCCCGCCCTAGTTTCCCTTAGATTATATTTTTAACTAAATTTTTTCAGAACCTCTCTCTGCCCTGGGCTTCACTAGGCCCTACATCTTGGTCTCTGGAAGAGGCTTCCACTGTCAGCTGAGGTTCAGCCTTCCTGGACTGCTCGGGACCCCCATCCTTATTCACAGAAAGAAAACTTACTCACCTCAGAATTTGTTTGATCACTTAGCTGTGTAAGTAAAAGTGTATAACATAAAAAAAAGGTAAGAAAATCAGGCTGCAGACTTAGAAATATAGGTAATTTTTACCTAAATTCATTCACCCTCATAGGACACTTTGTTGTATATGTCATATTGGTTTTTTTAAAGGAATTCCTTAAAAAATCTGAACAAAACTGAATTAAAGCCACTTGCTCAAAAGTGGGTACAGTCAAGAAACGTGGCAGAGTGAAACAGAACAGAAGCACTAAAAAATTAATTCCTTGTGCTGTTTCCTTCCCTGCTTTCTGTGCCTTATGCCAAAAACCCCATGCATTTCAAATCCAATCCACTGCAATTACACCAGTCCCCAGCCACGCACCATGCATCTGTAGGAGCATAGTGAGCAAGAAATGGATTTCCCTCAGTTAAGGTGTCAAGGGAACAGACAGCAGGTTGGAATTTTATCCAGCCATTTGCTCAGATACCCAGTAGTGAAATTAAAAATACCTTCCACCCTTCACCGAGATCCAGGTCACAAAGCTTTTGTGATGTTTTTTTTCCAGATGCCATTAAGACACTAAAACTTTCAAAGAGATAGTATGCTGCTACACAAATTCGCAAAATTTACCTGTGGGAGCACCTTTTTACCAGAGTAAAAAACTCCACACAACCATGTTGCTGTATCTTGGTGAGAGAAGTGACTCATGCTGAGATGAACCCTTACAGTCTAAGTCTGTGGAAGAGACTGAATTTGAATTTTTTGCATCTTCAGATGCACAACTTTTGAAGCTTTGGCATCTTCAGACCACAGGCGAGCAAACGTCTGGGAGACCCCACCAGCTAAGTCATTGCAACAGATTTAGACACGGTGTTCGCTGAAAGAAACCTACACCTGGCTGGTTCCCACTGAAATCTCAAAACAGGGCTTCCAAACGGTCAGGTATCAAACCAAGACACTCTAGTGCAGGCCCCCGGGAGTCTGAGAAGCTCAGCCCCCACAAGCAGAGAGCAGATGGCAGCGGCAGGTAAATCACTGCCAAATTGCTGTGGCGGATGTTGCAGCCGTCGTGTCTGCCAATAAGTAAATAATTGTGGGGGAACACCTGGTTTTCATACCACCTAACATACCTGCCACCGGCGCTCAGGACACAGAGGCACATGTGGAAAGCAGAGCAAGCATTTATTTAAAATCACTACAGAAAACACGAAAATATCTGGGGGCAGGGGAGCCTATGGTGCAGAGACCTGAAGGTAGCTATTTATTTTATGAACTAAAATGCTTTTGTACAGGAGAGAATGGAATAGAAGCAGGTGGTCCAGCGAGGCAAGAATCCAATAGCCTTATTTCCAGTCATTAATTTCAGATTGAAATATAATGATCCATTTCAGTCAGTTGGCTGTAGTTCTCCTAGGTACGTGCGTAAGGGATAAACAACCATCCCCCTATGTCCAAAATCCCCCGTTTCAAAGTCTTTGCTCATTTAAGTCCCAATACCTGAATACTGTGGTTTGTAGTTGTGACTGGTGTACATCGGGAATGCACAGTCACACTGCTGGGGCTGCATTATAGATTCCTGTAATTTGTTTCACAGCAACTTTTACATGATCCAGTGAGACCATGTGTTCTCCAAATACATGAAAAAAGTCAGATACACACACACACACACACTGAGATTCACCACTTTCTGTCTTGTCATACCACACTTTTTGCATAGTAATATCCTTCCTCGTGAAAAATCCTATATATCTTGCAGATACACCACTTCTGGTCAGAGAGCTTGGCTGCTTGGGCCACTGCTGGCTGAAAGCATCTGTGGGCCTTGCAGGGAACTCACATTATTGTGATGGGTTTCAGCCTGAGAATTGTAATTCCCAAAAAAGTTTACTGAAAAAACCTGTAACCTTTTATAAGAGAACAGTGACAGGAATATCTAAGGTTTTGTCACTAAGAGAAAAGGAAAGTATTTCAGATGTTACACTATAAACACAAACTGACTTGCAACTTTTGCCCTGTCAGGATTCGGTGGAAATATCTCTCAGACAGACCACATTTGCATAATATCTGTAGCTTTTGTTATCATAGCCCTTCATAGTAAAAGCCCTAAGGTCATCCTGCAAACATCTTCAGTAGTATCTTGAGGTCCTTTTTCTTCTATGGGCAAAACCGAGAAATTTTGGGCAAACATCTGACTTCTTTGGTTCACGCTACAGATGTAGTATCTTCACTGAGGACCGCATTGTCATAGCATGTACTCAAACCCTTCCATAAGCCCTTGCTGACCAAAGAGAGAACGAAGCTTGTTTTACAGCTAACTTGTCACCCTGATCTCCAAGCCCACATAACCTGGTGCAGCTCCACGGACTTCTGTGCGCTGACAACCATTCACATCTGGCAAAAACATAGTGCAGGACTTTTTTTTAAAGGGTTTAGACATTGATTGCCCCAGGGAGTTAAGCACCTAGCTGCCTCTAAAAACCTGACCGCTAGAACCACTCTTAGTATCTTCTGATAAGCAAACCTGACTTGAGACAACAAGCTAAATCACAGTTATTCCCAGATACCCAAGCTATACTAGCAAAATAGTATATCACCCTTTGTCCAACTGACAACTATGGTTTGGAAGTTATTAATAGCTCAGCTGCGGGGAGGGTATCTTAGTCAGGGATCATCTTGGGTTACAGACAAATGAGGGAGTGGAGATGCCAAAGCAGTCTGTGGCTTCACTTTTCAAAGAAGGCTATCACATGATCCAAGTGGAAGGAAAATTCAACAAGTGAAGGTAAATGCATTTCTGTACTTTAATGTGGACGATGCTTCTTCTTTTATATGACCCAGATAACAATCACACTCAATTCTCACTCTATCTCCTTTTCTAATACTCATAAACAGAGCTTTTACAGTGCTTTGAATGAGATCTGTGATTTGTGAGCGACACGTATAATAATTAGACTGTGAAGATGCACAGTTAATCCATTTAAAGGTGTAAAGAAGTCCATTTAATGAACATTATAGTCACATTAGACTTGGAAACATCTAACTCTTTTGTTGAATAAAAAGAAGTTCAATGAGATTAACTTCTCTTAGTTGGTTTTAAAGAATACTCAAACATGTCCTACTCTGATAGTGTACTATTCCTTGGTGCATGGTTTCTGCATACCAATGTCTTCAGTGTAGAAGAGTAAGAATAAGACTGGGAGACATTCTATTTCGGTTAAATAATTACAAATTAAAGAGGATCACTTCTACTTTCTATACTTACTGTAGTATGATAAGAAGCTGAACTCCTTGAACTTGTAATTATATAACAGAAATGTTAATCTCCTGGTTCGGTATTCAGTTCTACTGCATTAAATGTATTCTTACAATTATCAAGTTTACTACATGGCACATAGACATTTCTATTGGGAAACCTATTATTTGATCATATCAGATTTTGACCATAAATACTGTAATGGAATTCTGTTTTCAAATCTCTCACTGACACAAAATGACTAATGAGGGTTAATACACCTATGTAGCTTGAGAACCTGAAAAGCATTCGTATAATTTCTGATTTTCAATTTGTAATGCTAACTGAGCTTCCGATTATTTTCCACAGCTTTGTGCAATTAAAAGAAAAAAAAAGATTTAAGCTAGAGAACATATAAGTCCAAAATACGCTAAGTAACTTGTAATAAAGAAATTTAATTTTAAATATATGTACTTTAAGCAGCTGTTCTCCTCTTAGGAGAAACTCATTTAGGCTTAAGAGTTACTGGCCGAAGCTATCTTCTTTTCACAGCATATTATAATGTGTGCTATTGGCTTTAATAGTTTGGAAGTACAATTTACATCCTTTTCCGTTTAAATATATAAAACTATTTGAAGGGGTAGGGTAGCCAGTTAGAAAAGAAAACAAGATCCTTCTCTGACTTCCACTTCCATTTTTTAATGAAGAAAAACTTCTCTTTCCAGCAAAATTCTGGCTCCCAATGCTTTAATGAAGCCCTACCTCTGTTAAAAACTGAAGATAAATTCCCTAGATATTCACTTCAGAGAGATTTTAGCCAGGGAAATGCTTGCTTCCAGTGGAGATACCTGGCTTGTTGCATACATCAGACCACATTCTTTTGCAGTTTGCAGGGCAAAACCTGATAAGATCAAGAGACAACATAATCCTGGCTAATGCAGAGTGGCTTTTTATGTACTGTATGGGATGCAGATGAACATTAGAAAGACAATCCTTCCACCTGGGAAGGCTTGACCAGGGGAAGTACCTTCTTGAGGGCTAACCCTGCACCTAAAGAGCACATGCAGGTTTCGCCTACTGAGCACGCTGAGCCTTCCAGTCATTGCCAAAAATGAGACGTTTTGCCCTGTCCCTGGGTATTGACATCACACAGCTCCCGTCATTGTCCGCTACTTAAAACTCTCACAGCACCATTTGCAAAGCGCTGTCACGAACACATCAAAACAAAAGATTTTACTTCCCAAAAGTGACCTTATCACTCTCTACAACTACCTGAAAGGAGGTTGTAGCGAGGTGGGGTCAATCTCTTCTCCCAAGTAACAAGCGACAGGACAAGAGGAAATGGCCTCAAGTTGTGCCAGGGGAGGTTTAGGTTGGATATTAGGAAAAACTTCTTTACTGAAAGGGTTATCAAACACTGGAACAAGCTGCCCAGGGAGGTGGTGGAATCACCGTCCCTGGAGGTTTTTAAAAGACAGGTGGACGTGGTGTTGAGGCACATGGTTTAGGGATGGTTTTGGCATAGGTTTATGGTTGGACTCAATGATCTTGAAGGTCTCTTCCAACCCAAGTCATTCTATGATTCTATGATTCTATGAAGTGTCAGTTTGAGTTCTATTAGTCAGACACATAGGCAGAGGCTTCTACAGGCAAAAAGGACAGGAGGAAAGAGAAGCACGGAAGAAGAGCAGCCCATTCAAGACAAGATTTGTTGCTAAGAATCTCTGAAGCTAATGCTGGTTTTGACATACCCTGGGTGTTAGGCAGTCCGGGGAGTCTGCAGGCATCTGGGATTGGGATAGCTGGGTTCTCACGCTAAAGGTCAAGGTGCCTGTGCAGTGCCCAGATTCTTGGACTTATTGCGGAACCAGCACCCACTGGCCACAGGGACGGGGCTGTGCCTGAGTCACCAGGGCCAGTTTCTGCTAATCTGGCATCACCCCAGTGTCCCCTTTAGACCTCAGGTTTCTCAGCAGCCATGGTCTCCTCAGGCATTTGATGCTCACTGGAGCAAACAACTGAGATAAGGACAAAATCAACTTTGATTGCACTGCATAGAAAATATACTTCCCTTTAAATTTCCTGCCTGCCTGAGTTATTGGATACACACACAATACCCAGTCTAATGACTCAATCATGCAAGCCGAGCTACCCAGGCTGACCCGGGGAGCCTCTCGCCGCAGCCTGACCTGCCTTCAGACTGAGCGTGGTTTGCAATGGTAGAGCTCACTCCATGCTTTCAAAGAGAATAACCATCGTCTGAAACGTCACGTGCAATTCTAAACCATCGCCAGTTTGAAATTCTCTCCTTTTTTGTGTCTTTCCATCCTAGCTAGGCGTATCAGTCCGGTACTTCATTATCCTCCTATTACTAGCAAGTTTCAGCTGCTGTGTAAACTAAATCTTCCCCATTTTAGCCAAAACATCCCTGTCATATGGGCTATGGTCCGGGAGGATAAGTCACTACCTATCTCCTTACACAGGCATACCTCTGCATTTCACGTGCACGCTCACATAAGTTGCCATATCTGCATTCTAACACAGGCTAACCAGAACCTTTCCCTTTTCTTCAATATTACTTCTTTAGTCATTTTTTCTGGACTCCTGATCATTCATGCTCCTTTTCTCCCTCCCCACCTTTAAGTTTGAACATGCCTCTCAACATCCTACTTCGGCTGAGGCTTTCTTGCCCCTTGGGCAGCCCTGAAGGATTACTTCTTGTGTCCTACAACCTCTTTTTCTGATTAGTAAAACAGTAACAGTGGTTGGCACTTCCAAAAGCCATTTTTACTTCCTTTCAATGTCTAAGCTGAGGAACACCAGTTCTTTTTCTGAAAGATAATAAATAATTTTAATAACTAGTTAAGATCGGTATCCAGTGTCATGACTTGTAGATGTCAATCTGTTTTCTCTGCAAATGCACATTTACGATCTACTCCTACTTGTGGCATCTTCTAGCACCCTCCCTTGTTCTGAATACACCTGAAAAACTCATTGCCTTTTATTCCAGGAAAGGGCTTCCGGTGTTCCAGGTTGTCCGAGTCACAGCATCGAGCCAGCCTGGGAAATTTGTCCCTTTGCTGCCACGTCTGCCTGTTTTGCAGGTAGCACACTTCGCTCTTTGGGGGCAAGTGAATTCACAGGTCTGAGCAGGCCACTGCGAGCCAGAGAGGCTACAGGGGCAGGAACATGCTGGGGCAGCTGAGACACTGCTGTGGGCATGAGTAAGAATAAAAGGTGTCCTGGCAGTGGCTGGGGAAGACTCAGCTTCGCTGTGACAGGGCAGAGGTTCCCACCGAGTTCCCGAGGTGAAGTCAGAGGCTGTCTCATGCCAGAGGCTGCCAAGGGAGAAACGGCAGGGAGCAGATCCTGCCCTCGGCCATGACAAAGCCTTCCTTACCTGGTCAGCAGGGACACATCAGCAAAGAGACAGAAAATGTCACCGCTCCAGGTTAGCAGAGCCACGTCTGGCTACAGCACTGTGAAACTGCATTTCCTCTGCGGCGGCAGAGCCCCGCACGCTGAACAAAGAGCAGCGAGCAGGCAGCAACAGCAAAGCAGCAGAGATTTTTTTTCATGTTTAAAGTACAGCTACCAAATACTTGGAGAAAGTATACAGTCTCATTATCTTGCAATAAAAGTCATATTTCTCTCATATATACAGTCTTACCATAACATCAATATATCTCGATTAGGTTGCAAAGCTGTTCAGATAATTAAACAGTATACATACATGTGAACTGGCACATTGGGAAATATGCTGCACTGCTGCTTAAATACAGCAGATAAAGCCATGGGAAAGAGGCAACAGAATATACTGCTGTAAGATTACAGAGAAATAAATTCAAGCACTCTGCTGTGGTGCCGCTAGAATACGGGGAGAAATTTATTAGAAACAAAATGAATTCAGTAGCGCCTTGAACTCACTATCATAGTCTGGGGCAAGTTAATCACTTCATCCTCATCCACTAACACATTTATCCACCTACTAATTCTCCACCTAATTAGAGAGAAATTCAGAGCTCTACTGGTCAGGGAGGCAGGGATTAGGGTTAAGAAAACACTTGTATTTGAAACCCCCTACCTCTGCTGGTTAGTGTGAAAGATCCTATAAGAAACTCCCACCCTAGCTAATCCATGACCCTCAGCAGGGAGGAGTGTTAACAATTTGGTTTAAAACTCACACTCTCAGACAAATGCATCAAAAACGGCTTTTCTTCTTTGATTTATAGGTATTACTTGTTTTTCCAAGCTCCATTAAGGACTCTTCATCATGTACTGCAAGGGGCATTAAGCACTGAAAGTTGTTCCCAGCTCTGTATTATTCAAAGGCAATTTACACTAATTATTGGAGTCCATGGTGTTACCCATACTCATAGAATGATCCATCTCAGCAGGCTAAAGTACTTTTGAAATGTTAATTTATTACTGAGGTATAAAAATGTCCTTACATTAAAGCACAATTCTTTCTTAAATGCCAAGGGTTTTCTATTACTGATATATTACATGCTTACTGTTTATCTTAGATACAAGAATAAAGATATAACTTAATTTACTATATAATAGTGCCTATAAAAGCAACTATTAACACAAATTGCACTGCATTTAAACTCAGTTACGACACTGATACTATTCTTGTTTTCCCTGTTTAGTGATTTTCTCAATGCACATGCAAACAGAACATGCAGAGCTACTTCATGGAGGCAAACTTTTCATACAAACAGCTGAACGGTAAAGTAAAAGACATGTTTCACTGATTCTAAAATAATCTCATTCGCATTAAAGCACGGTATATTAGTGTGATATCAGTGCTCCAAGGACAAACAGAGAAAATGCATTCACAAACTGGCAGGAAAGTGCACCCATGTATCATATGCCAGCAAACAAAAATCCACTAAAAGTACCCAGTATTCAGTTAAATTCTGGCACAAAAGCCACTGATTTTAGCAAGAATTGTTTGGCCAGGACTAAGTGCTGCACCTCTCAGATTTTGTTTTTCTTGGGCGCAACGTGTAAAAATATGTACATGCCAACAAAAATTTATTTGACCTAGTGTTTACAAAAGCCTTTGAAAAATCAGGGGGATTATTTCTTAACTAGCTCAACCAACAACTTTAACTTCACTTGAGAAGCCACTGGATTGCACTCAGCAGTAAAGAGGAAACCCTGCATTGGAAGTGTCAGAGTTTTGGGATGCATAAGGAGTCTGTGGCAAATGAAAAAAAAGCCCCTTTGCGTTCCTAAGTCCTCTCCAAGGTCCCAAAGATGGTCCTCACCCATGAAATGTACACTGTGGTGAATTAAGACCATCTGCTTTATATCTGAAAAATCTAAGTAACATCACATAAACAAAGCTTGTCATAATAGGTTCAAATCTTCTTTATCCGAAAAAATTTGGCAACATAGAATTTGTTTGTGTAGCTGAAATACAAAACACAGCTTTGGAATAGCAATACTCTTATTGCCAAACTCCATCAAGATTTCATACGACCTTGCCCCCCATTTCGTTTACCTCTCCAGGTCTCTCTCTGACCACTGGAGACACCCTTCCTTGTACAGAGTAGTTCCAGAAATGAAAGAACTTACGAAATAGTGTTATGCCAACATAAACCTCGGTCACCACTAACACAATCTGTTTACCCAAAGAAATCCAAATTCCAGAGCGATGGCTTGGCTTTGTAAACTGGCCAATCCACTGTAGGTACTCAGGAGTCAGACGATTTGCAGAGGAGTCGGGCAATTACATGCAGGAAGTATTGTGCTCACTCGCATGCCTCAACTCCACTCACAGGACTATAATTTGCATGCACAACAGTTTGCATGCACTAAGGATATTTTATTTTCTTTTGCATAAAGGGCTCGGTAGATGCCAAAGCAATCACTTGTTTACAAAACCACAGTAATCCTACCTGCAAGACAGACCTTTAGATAAACAAGCTTGACTTATGAAAAACAACTCTTCAACTATGAAAATCTGATTCAGAGGAACATATGTTCTCACAAAACGTGTAACTGATCATGAAAATGATTCACATCACAAAAGACAACACTCCACAAATTTGTCCCATAAAATTTATGCCATGAATTAGAAGTGAGGCATATTATTATTTTGCAGCAGAATCAGCAAAAAAAAATGACACTGATCAGTCATTTTCAATGTTCATTTAGTTGCAGGCTATGTATTATCTATGGTATATCTTTTGCTTTAGGAATAGGTGGGCACAGCTAATCCTGGACTTCTGAGGTCTGGATCACCACAAATTCTTTGGAAAGAACCCATCCTGATGCAAACACCCATCTTACAGAATAAACCCATCTATCCATAACACACTGACTTTTTGGTACGCAGATAAACCTCTAGGTTTTTCAGGTTCATCTTTTATTCCTCATTGAAAGTTAGCCAGTCTTTGACAATTTGGACCACTAGTTGTCTCCATATAGACATAACTTCCAAATGTGAAAAAGTCAACCTGATTTGTCTTTTGCTAAACTAACCAAGGCCCTGATGGCTGTGAGGAAGGATGGGTGATGCTGATGAGCGGCTGCTCCGAAGCAAGGACTTGGATGGGCAGCAGCAGCACACGGCAGTTTCAGTTTTAGCTGAAAACTTCTTCCCAGTCCAACTGGGAAGAAACACACCGAAGTAGAATATGTAAATACTGTTCTTGTCTGAAAATCTTACTGTATCGCAAACTGGTTTGGTCCTGCAGCTTCGTCCAAGCAATTAGTAGGAACGCAGTGTCTCCCAGAAACCTACTCAATTCTCTTCAACAAAGGAATTGATTGGGAGATAAATATAGCTCAGGCGTCATTTTAGGCAATGAAGTAAATTCCATGCTGCTCCAGACTCCCCTTTATCCAGACGGAGGTCTAGAAAAAGAATCATTTGAAGTTTTGCAAACTTTCAGTATTCACTGACATTGGCTCAGCGGTGCAACTCAAGCACAAAAGGGCAAACTGAAGCAATTTGTGATGAGCTAGACGAATTTAGGATCTATGGAAAGCATGCTGCAAATCTCTCTGAAGGAAATATTTTCTACATTTGAATTAGTAGAAATTCCCTCAGGAAATGGCAAAAATAGCACAGAAACCATGTCCAACTAGATCTTCAGCTTCTCTTCTAAAAGCCCAGTTTTAAAGATACCAGACCTTGTTTACGGGGAACACATCTAGGACATTAGACGTACCTTCAGCTGGCTAAACATCCAGCAAAAGGTGACATCTGGGACTTGGGGAATTTTAACTAGCAAACTAGAAATCAATATTCTGTTTCCCCCTACAATTGCCCACAGCTCAATTCCCCTCACCTGTTTGGTTTTTCTTCTTTTGCTTTTTTTTAGATGTCAGCAATGGCCTAGACCCTTCTGAAGAACACCTTCAAGAAAATAGGATTCAAGCTAAACAAAAGGGAAAATTTTCCTTATTTCTCAAGAAAAAAAAGCAGCTTGTCCCAGACCTCAGGTTTACGTACTCACTAAAAGTGGTCACCCATCAGTTTTCAATGGCCGTGGCTCAGTACAGAGTAAAGATTTCATCATAGGCCCATATGAAACATTTCAGGTTGTTGGAGAGAAAAGATAGAGATATCAAGCTCTAACCTAAATTCCAGTCATTCAAATGCCTGGTGGACCAGGCACCTAATTAATATGTTTTGTCTTATTAATTAGAAATAATTTTTATAATTAAAGTAATAGGAAAAAAATCTGTTAGAGATCTTAAGTGTATTCATTTAATTTTCATCCATAGTAATGTATTTTACTAAAAGAGTACATTTGCCTCAGAAAATATCAACAGGTTTGCCTAATAGCATCAAGCCGGATATTCTGTATTTTGTAAATTCATCTGGATATTGCTGTGCTGCCATTCAGATCACATAGCAGCTATGCATTACATATGCAAGGCTACTGGCACCAGAGAGCAATTTTTCTAATTAATACAAGTCAGAGCAAATTGTTAGGAGGAGGAAAATAGACCAAAAATGAGAGAAAAGGAGGCTTCCGCACAATTGCCCATTGCAACAGGAAAACTCAGCTCATTTCCATAATATTAATGATATCAAATATGCAAACAGATGTTTCTCTCATTAAATGCTGTATGCAAATAACACTAGGAGGAGTGGTAATGTTGTTTCAGGGTTGAGAGATCACGGGGGGTAATTAAAGGTTAATCCAGTTTTCAGTTCACAGACTGTAAGACATGAGTGGCTGTAAAGAAAAATTGTCACTTAACCTTCAATTCATTAACTGCAGCACATGGATTTTTCTTCTAAAATAACAAAAACATATATGTATTTATTCACACTCCAGTGCCAAGGTATGGTACGTATCATTAGAGAAGAATAGAAATTATTTGTTGCTACGAATGCCATTAAGTAGGTGCCGGAATGCATTAATTAGGGAAAGCAGAATTTGATCAGAAGTTCTTAGACCGCAATCTAAGCGCTGTAATCTCACTAAGCATATTTCAATTGCTGAGATGTTGTCAAACGTTAATAGAAAACCATCTGAAGTACTTGTGGAACAAGTCCCCTAAAATAATTAAAAGCCAAATGTTTGCGATTCTGCGCGAGTTTTGCTGTAAGCCCAGCGAGGTGGATGGTACCATCAGCAGCAGGCTGCCAACCGTCGCTTTTGCTTGGAGCATCCTGCTGGGCGGATTGAAAGCAGTAAACATTTTAGCACTTAGATCTGAGTTCAACACGCCAGATGAGACATTCCCTCTCCTTGCTCATAGGAGAAAATAAAGTGATAAGTGTCTGCGCTGCAGTCTAGCCATGTTCCTCCGCAGCAAGATTTTGTGCAGAGGGAAAGGCAAGGTCAGTGTGAACTACAGCAGCCACAGGTGGGAAAAAGTAGAGAGAAGCAAAGAAAGATCTTGATTTGTACAAGCGTCTCTATGTAATATCTGGGTGAAAATCGAGCAAGAGTGAGAAATCAAAGAGGAGATGACAGTTGGCTACGTTTGGCCTTGGATCCAGGGACCATAGCATTCTCTGCTTCCATGACTGCATGGCATGTTTGGATATTTTGGTGTTTCACTTAAAAATCTGCTTCAGAAGTCTTGCAACTTATTTCCTTTAAATATGGGACAAGAACAAGGGCTTGTGTGTCTCTCCGGTGTGTGTCTCACCATCTGGCTGTCCCCACTGTCTCTCACTCCTCCCCCAGTAACACACACCACTAGACCTTCCGTCTGTGTCTCACCAATTCTTTGGGTTTAAAAACCAGTTTCCTTCCCTTCTGGCCTCTCACGTTCCCATTTGGGCTGTGCATGGCTTTTGAGCCTCACACTCAAACAACTGCGATCACACCAGCCTAGCCTCAAAATTTACCTTGGTTTCCCCGGCTGAAGAGCTCAGATTTGGCCCAATAGCTTTCAAACAGCACTGAGTATGATATACCTTCAACTTAAGCTATCATGACTGTTCTAGCTCTAGAATTTCATTATGGAATTCAGTTTTAAAGCTTCTTGTTAACTTGAGGGTACGAAAAAAGACATTTGTAGTGTATTATATGAGACAAAAACCATCAAATGTGTATATCTTTTTCTGCATTCATGTGGCATCCCGTGGCATAAACTCTGCTTCATAAAAATTCCCTTTCTCAAGGATTTTCACAGCTATTCACAGCCTGCTTCCATTTGAAAAAGGTCTGATATCCAAAAAAAAAAAAGCCTGTGAAAACATCACTTTTTCTGAAGTAGAACGCTGCAGAAGGATTTCATTACACTTCAGTTTGGAATGGCTGCAGTGAAATAGAAGCATCATCTTCCTCGCCTTGAGCGCGCAAGAGTGCCCCGCTTTCCCTCGGATAATCCACTTTGTAAGGTTACTATATTTAGCTAGCCGCCAATTTTAGGGCAACACAGGGGTTCATCTACAGCCCCACGGGAAAGGCTTTAAAACTCTGAAAGCTCCACGTCCCTCATCCAGCGACGCGAGCTCTGTATGTGGCCCGCAGCGGAACTGGTGCAGAGGGGGAAAACCCACCTTCCAACCCGGCTCGGGGGGAAGCCCGGCTGCCCACGGCCGGCCATTCTTTTCCCTGGCCACCACCACCCCATCTCCGCAGCCGACCGGCAGCTGCTGCCCCTCCTGAGCCGCCTGGATAAACAGGGGAGGATTACCCTCTTGTGAGAGAGGACCCTCGGGCGCAGCGTCACCCCCGGGGTAAGGGCAGCGCCGGGCAGGATGCGGCACAGGCACAAAGGAACGGCAGCCGGCAGGTGCGGGACTCCCGGGGGGGACCTGGTACGGGCTGATAGCATTGACGCAGCCTTCAGCCCCCCGCTTTGATCACTTCGGCACAAAGGTGGCTTTCCACGCCGTCCCCGTCACCCTCCTTCCTCGCCCGGCGTCAGGAGCTGGAGGAACAATTCAGGGTGGAAATCTCCCGGTCACTTATCTCCAGACCCCATCGGGAAAGGGGCCGGTCGCAATCTCCTCTCTGGCTGGTGGCCCCCGAGTGCTGCCGGAGCCCTCCCACTCTGCAAGCGCGGGAAGGTTTAAAGTTGTATCCGGGAAATCTGACCGAGTTCTGGCAAACGCCACCTGATCCCCTGTTAAAGCAGATTAACGAGTCTCCCCTTGAAATGCCACGACGCATTTGCAGGCAGAACCATACCAAAAAACGCAGCCATAAAATTTTTCCTTTATCATGCCCAAAATGTATTTTCAGGGGGAGTGAACGCAGGTGACTGCCCAAGGAAGTCAAGCCGACGAGGGTTTGGTCTGGAGCTCACAAAACCATAAGGAAAAGCCTAACAAATTTAAGCGGGTAAACGGATGCGTGCAACCTGGAACGCCGACTGGTGGGGGGTGCGCTCACACGCGTGTGGGCGCACACACACAGGTCCCGAGGGCTGCATGGGAACGCTTCCCGATGGATGCCGATGCTGGGGAGAGCGTTTGGCTGAAGGAGGGAAGCTTCGGGATCCTGGCGTACACAAAGAGACAAACCAGCTATTAAAATCTATTTATCGCGAGCAGAGTTTTGAGCGTCTAATTGCTGCAGTTTTTTAGAGGAACAAAAAGATCTTCCCTGGCTTCAGCCATATCCAAGGGGATTAATTTGTCACTCTTCAAAAACAACTCATTGGAGGAATACCCTCTTTGATTCTTTATTCTCACATTAATTAGGAGTAATAAGTACACTAGATACACTTGGTACTTAAAAAATTAGTAGGAATAAATCTGCTGCACATCTCAAGAGGGCAACGAAGATCTGGCTGGGCGGGCGGGAGCCTGGGAAGCGAATCCTGTTAGCAGGACAGCCCTGCCACACCAGAATGGAGCAAGGAGCCCACCTGGGACAATCCTGGAGGCTCCTCAGCGGCCATGGGTCTGCACCGCCTCCATCCCACGGCAGCAATCCCAACGGCTGCTCCAATGGACCTGTCCTGCCGTTCGGCCATGCCCTGGGGAGCCACCTGCCTCCATCCCCATCCCACCAGTGCAGCCAGTGCCGCCCCTCCTCACCTGCCACCACAGGACTGGTCTTCTCTCTCCATCAGTTTTCAAGCGGGAAACCTCCTCCATGCTTTGGGTATCTCCAAGTCCCTCCTATCAGCCATTTCTTCCCACTTGAGGGGGCCCTTTCCGCCGGTGCAGAGCCATCCTTGGGCCCCCGGGACCGGCTCTGCCCCCCAGCCAGCCGGCACCCCTCCTTCCCGGGAGAGCCGGTCGGGGAGCACGGGGATGCCGGGTCCCCAGCCGGCCGTTCCAGGCCATGCCTGCTGGCACCTCCACCTTTCATCCTAAAACCGCGTGGCTGGAGAGGCGGCAGCCTTTATTGCCAGCTTGTTTAAGGTAATTACCTCATGCATTTCCTCCCTGCTGGTTCTGCTGAAGCAGAAAAGGCTTTCACCTTTGCTTCACTATATGTAATAAAGCAAAAAGAAAATCTGGTTTATAAACACCACTTTTTATATACTTTCAAAGGCAGGTTGTAGGGTGAGAGTCAGGAGAATGGTCCCTGTTTGGCAAGCAAGCGAATAACGGCGGAGCTGCTGGAGGGAAATCTCTTGTCGGGTCTCCCTGAGCTGGAAGGATGCAGAGCACTCTTTGTTCCCCTGGTACTAAACAATAAACTTCTAAAAATGTCACCACCATGCAAAATCCTATAGGATATTTAAAAAAAAAAAAAAAAAAAAGAAAAGAAAAGAAAAAAAAAAGAAACAAAACCTACAAGCAGCTCAACTGAGTGTGAAGAGTGGGTTTAATTTCGGAGAGGGTGGGAATTTGTGACTTTTTAAAGACACTTAGTGTTAATTAAAATCTATGCAACTCAAAGAGATATATGGCACTGTTTCTCAAAGAGGGACAAAGTCAGTCTGATTAGCAAGTGATTTATTATCATGTTAAAATACGGGGTTTGATTCTTAAAATTCAGTGCATAGTACTGGTTTTTGCCCACCATATAGCAATGAAGGTTCAAGTGACTTTAAAATACAGCAAAACCCTATGAGATCCTAAAAAATACACATTTATATTTTACAGGGAAATCTTAAAAATAAGATTATTTTTTTAAGTATTTGTGGAGGAAGACACATAAGCAATATGGAAATTCTCCATTTAAAATGTACCTTGCAGTCAGCAGTGTGTTGATTTGAAATGCCTTGCCTTTCTAACTGTTCCCCTCCTCCTAATAAGCACTGCATCCAATTTGTATGTTATTCTGATGAAATGGTTTAAGCGAGAGAAAATGAGTAGTTTGAAAAATAAAGGAAAGTTCTACAGAAGAAATGAAGTGCTATCATTGAGATCTTTATTTATGTGAAAAGAAAGGGCTAAAACATTACCTCAGAATTCAAGATTACAACATCAGTAGGATATAAAGTAAATCCATTCTAGTAGTGAAACATCAGAAACCATAATCCTTTTTCAAAGACCTTTTGTTATTTTAATGTCTGACAAATTATGCTTTTTTTAAAAGAAGAAAAACACTTAGATTTAAGAGGTTTCTTTTACTTCAGTAAAAGTAGTTTCACTATTTAAAAGTTTTAATTTTCTGTAACCAATAGTATTTACTATGCTGGCTAAGTATTAACACAAGGGTAAGGTTATTTTAGCCTCAATAGGACCGAGTACAAAGTTGCCACCAAAGACTTTTGCATCAAGTTGTTATGGCAACTTAGTATTCTAAAAAGTATTAAGTTTTAGCAGTGGGGTTTGTTTTGTTAATTTGGTTGCTTTTCCTTCAAGTTTTGAAGTTGTTAAGTGTCATAAAAACGTTACCCCATTCTCATTCAAATGACTGGAAGTCTCAGAACATATTGCAAACTTGTTTATGTTGCAAGACATTCCAGGATGATGTCCAAGGACCCCCATTCCCTGCCTTTAGGGGGAAGCCACTGGTCTCAGTAGGAACGCGGGAGTCATTCCACAGTGTTCTAGCACTGAGAAACAAGGACAAAAAGAAACCAACTATGTATTTACCTCCAATGTACTAAAGGAGAGATAGGCTGGATCAAGGGATGGAAGAACAGGCCTTTCTGTTCTGCAGGCAGTAGCTCTCTTTCATGTGTTCATGTTGAAAAGCATCAAGAATAGGATCTTTAATTGGTATTCTGGACCCTTGACACCACATGAAGAAGTGGGAGGGTGGAATGAGATCTGTGACCAAAGGTTCTGACTGGCACAGATATAGCAGGAAATTGTTCCAGAAGCCCATTTTAGGTTCTGTGCTACAGACTGGGAAGAGACAGAATTATGGGCTTAAAACTCCATAATGGACAAGAGCTCAGGATCACAGATTGTCTCAAGCCATTCACAACAGCCATCCTGAAATGTCCTCAATACTGCAAGTTCCAGCTCTGAAGGCCCTGGGTTCCTTAACCCTACCCCTGACCCTAACCCTACTCTGCAGCTCCCATCTCCAAATGCACCATGAGCTACAGCTTCATCCTGCCTCCAGTGCTTGTCCCACCTGGCCAGTTTGGGCAGGGGAGAACTGGAGCTCAGCCCAAATGGCTAGGAACCGTTGGTCATGGAAAAGAGCAGAGTGTCCTGGGCAGACCTCCCTGGGCAGGGTGTACGGCCAGGTATCTCAGTCTGGGTTTGGGGGCTTGAATGTGTGTGGTAAAATAGGGGGAAATAAGAGAGTAAATTAATTGTTTCTTTTATGAAAAGAAGCCCTTTTTTTCCATATTGACAAATTTTCATATTTTTTCAGTGAAGTTGGAAACTACAGGGAGATCGTGGGGTTTTTTATCAATATTTTGGCTGATTGTTTTTCCTCACCAGGTGTCGCAAGTCTTTCCTAGTTTTTCTACTGGCCTCTTTTCAAACAGAAAGATGGATAAAAGTAAACTGGGGAAACTGAAAAGAAAACCAAAATTTTCAAAAATAAAAACCTGACATCCATGTGCATTTTGTGTGACAAAACCAATTTATTCTTACAATCTGAAATTATTTTGACATTTAAAACTGTATTTTCTTTCTTTTTTGGAGAGGGATCAATCTACTAAATACCTACATTGCGGTAATTTTCCTAGAAGGCAAACAAAGCAAGCTTTGTCTACCAAATTCTGCCAAAGACTTCTTGTAGGAACTTGGGCGAATCATTTAACTTGCCAGTTTCTCAGTGCACTGTTTGTACAATGAGAACAATACTACTTCCTTTTTCTCATCCTTTGTCTTGTTTATTGAGATAGTCACTACTCCAGGGAGTACACAATCTCTAATTATGAACAACTAGCATAATAGCACCCTGATCTCTAGGACCTACCGCAATACAAAGAACTAATAATCATCACAAGTCGTCTGTTCTGATGCATGATCTGCAAGGGCTATGAATACTAACATATGCTGGAAAGTTCTGTTTAATTTAACATCTTTGAAAGAAAATAAAAGCCTATTTTTCCCATTGCTGCCTTTTTTATACTTTCCAGGAAGCTTCTGCCTTTACGTGTCTTCCTTCACCTTTTCAAAACAGAAATAAAAGTCTCACTAAATAAAATAAAGATTATGAATGGCCAGTCTTTTCCTTCCTGTCAGTTATTGTCACCCAGGAACAAGCAGCAAAGGATGTCTACGTTATCATTTAGTTTCACAGAGATCTGCAGAGATCTGCCAGCTGCTGGCCATATGCTTAATCCCAAAAGGAATTATCTATGTTCTGTGTTGCCCGTACATGCCTGATTCCCTGTTTATGTATTTTTACTTGATTATGGCATATTATAAATCCAGCTAGCTTAACTTTTATGATTAGAACCCAAATCCTTCAGTTTTTGAGGGTGTTTTTTTGTTCAAATGGAATTCTACTGCCATTGCGGAAAATTCATGCAGCAACAAATGGGATGAAAATAGTAAGCTTTCATACAAATGTGTCCAACACAAAACAAAAAGTCTATGGAATTTAATTTGCAATGACATCCTTTCTTCAGAGTTTGTTTTTTAATGGTCCAGTAGTGTTTCATAGCAGACAGAATTCCCCATCAGCTTCCATGACCCTCTCAAGAACTTCTGTCCACCAAGTGACTCGTATGGTTTCCACCGTGGAGATCCTTGGCCACCCCAGCTATCGCAAGGGTGGGAATGTATTCCTTCACTCCTCTTGGCATCCCGTTACGCGAGGGGACTGTGAAGCAGGGAATGATGAAGTGAATTGCTCACAGCCAGAGGAAATAGCCGACCTGGGAATTGAGTTCCAGTTGCTCAACTCTCTCTAGCAGGAGCCAAACCACAGGCTATTGTTTGCTATTGAAGCCTGTGGACATCTCCAGATATTTGAAGTCGGATTTTATGAGCGGTCTCGCTCTACACATAGCCGTGTTAAAATGATACAACCCTGTACGACAACAGGCCAGGCTTTTATACTCTAGGCCATGATAAATCTTTACCACAAAAGTGTTCTAAAATGTCTTTTACGTAGCAGGCTTATTTTTCAGAACGCAGGAACATATCCCTTGGGGATGCAGATTGTTTCCTTAGGACTCAACTTAAACATTCCCATGTGGTAAAATGAAGTAGGAAGATCCAGTGAAAGGAGCTCTCACTTCTCATTTACTTTACTACCTAATACTCAGCAGCCCAAGATTTATAAGACACTACAGAACTGTCTACATGTTTCCCCTTGTGGCAGATAGCAGATAACTGTTAATAGACTTGCTTAGAAAGTTTATTTAAAGGAAGAACTTAACTGTATTATTTTTCATGGAGGTGTGAACATTGCTTAAGGAGCTTAAGTCTCCATGTATAAGTATTATCAGATAGGTTCCCGAGGATGCTAATGTGCATTAATATGAAACTCCAAAACCAGCTTTCACTGGTATACATAGATAGGGCCATTTTGTAAATAATGCCCTTTCTGATATTGCAGAGTTCTGGGATTGCTGAACATATTATTATTTCCAAGTGTAATAATGTTAACCCATAATACGCACCCTCTCTATCCTCTTTCTGCAGCTCCTGTAAAATCCACAAGAAAACCACCCAGGCAGAATCCAGTTTTCTCTACAGCTATGCCTGGCAGCTGCCCCAGTAAGGTTTTGTCCGCTCTTCTAGATGGGACCATGCAGCCGTTGTGGGAAGGTGAAGGTGCTGGTGGGGCTCCAAAACGATTCTCATTTTCCCTTCTCAGATGTACCCATGTACTTTGAAACGCTGCCCTGGTCCGAACTTAAATCTTTACTGCTCCCTGTGAGGACAAGAGCGAGGAGCTGGCGGGGTGGGACTGGGTTCTGCGCACCGCAGCTCTCTGAGCCCTTTCCCTGCTGTTGAGCAACCTTAGCATCCTCGGCCGTCGGTGAGAGGGGAAGGTGCACACACAACCAACTCGGCACTTCCCAGGATTTAACCCGCATTGCACATGCTGTGTGGTGATGAAGACGTGATTAAAGGAGCATATATTACATTATGTCCGGCTTTAGAGAAATATTTTAATGGAGTAAAGAAAGAACCATACATTTTCTTTTTTTTTGGTCTAGATGTAAGCTTCACCTCCTGGTATTTACAACCTAAAGCCCTCCAATATTGGGTTAGTTAATAGGATCCAGACAATGAAGCTGACTACAGGGAAAAGCAAGAGACTGTTTCAGTTTCACCAGCCAAGGAGAAGAAAAGACCCAGCTTGATAAATGGTGAGAAGTATATTAGATGTTAAAAAATATTTCATTTTTAATAATCCTAGGTGTTACTGACAACGCAGGTAAAAAGCAAAGTTCATTTCTTCAAAATATATTTAATCTGACAGTATCCCTTTAATTAAGTAGTAATTTAGATTTTCCTCTCCTCCACGTACAAAGCTTTAATGAAACATGAAAGCCACAAAAGAAATTTGTGTGTGTTTCATGGCAAGGCGTGAGGAATGATTTTCTGTTTAAATTCACAGACAGTAGCTATACAAATAACATTTAATATTTGTCGGAAGTATTATCTGCCTTTTTCCCCTCACAGCATTACATTACTAAAGTAATAAGTACATGAGAATACATGATTTCCTGGCTACTGTATTGAATATGCACCTTTAAACAAAGTTAGACTTGGGAATTTACCCGTATCTTAAAATGCTAATCTAACACTAATTAAAAGGCCAGCGAATACGCTTTGATGGATTCTAGTTCATAGAATATGACAAATGAATTCAGATGGCATGCACGACTGCAGCAGAATTACAATATCGGAGCTGCGGCGAGCCAGGGGAAGCCAGGCAAGCCGTTCTCCACGTCGGTACGGGGGCAGGGAGGAGGGAGAGCGGGAGCTTGCCATGGCTCCTGTGGCTGCTGCCATCCTCTCAAGGTGTGGCCAGCCACAGTCTTTGTTTCTCATGCCATAGCTGCTTTCCAGGCTCTGCTGAAGCAAAAATTTGGCTGCTTCTGCATCCTACCCACCCTTTCTGTAATATATACGCCTCCCTGCTATTCAGCGTGCCAGGTTGAGTTCTTCAGAAAGGACAACGGTCACCCTGGGGAAGAAAACGCCAAATTGTAGCGTTTCCTTTCTCCCACAAAAGCAGGTTATTTCGCAGGCTTCTTCAACCCCTTCAGCCCCACGCGTATCTGTTGTCAAAGAAGCATAAAAAGATCAGATAAATATTTCTAAATGAGATTTTACATCTAATATCTCCTGCAAATGACTCTCTTGTTGGTCTTCCTGTCTTAGAATCAGGCCAAAAATTGAACCCAGCTTGTAATACCCTTTGGGTATGCCCTGTGAGCTCTCAAGTGCACGCCTCTGTTCAGCTGGCTGCAGCCCTCTTCAGAGGCACTTCTTGCATGATGATATGCAAGAAGTTAACTGAATTGCACCTGCACCTTTACCTTCATCCTTCCCACATGAGGAAAATAAAAATTTAATTCATGCTAATTAGCAATTTACGGTATAAAAGAGCCAGATTTTTAGAAGCAGTCTTCTTAGATCTCATTTAAAAAGGATGTGGAAGTTGGGTTTTCCATGAACCATTACCTAGCTGCCTATGTAAAACACATTCTGTCCTTCTTCCTTATACAGATTTTTATATAAATCATGGCAGAATTCACCATGTTTCCTTATCCCTTTTGGCCTTATAACCCCTTATAGTTGCTTTTAGAATGCTAAACACAAATGAGGCTGGCCCACCATTTGAGAAACCTGGAAGAAAGAAGACGAATAGTTACTGTCCTAGGAAAAGAAAGCAGTAGCAAGCACCAGTACAACAGAAATGGTTTGCCGAGGGATCTGTGCTGTATGGTTTGGGTTCAAAGCACCAGGTTTAGAGAGCCATTCCGGGGAGGGAAGGGGAAGAGAACTGTACAGTGGGAGGAAGCAGAAGCAACTATGGTTGGTTAGCAAAAGCCTTTATTCTTCTAATACCACAGAGCTCTGTCCAGGAGTATTTTCAGTCAGAAAGAGTTAAGAGCTTAGGCACCGGTTAGAGCCACAGTATTATACATCCTGCAGCCCATGGAGGACACTCCATAGAGTCCTTCATGGGATCAACCATTACCTGCATGCCTGCATGAAGTCTTGTTCCGTTTGTCTCCCCCTCAGCAATGACAAGGAAAAGCTGTTCCCCTCTGCAGCACAGGGCACTGTCAAGATCAGATTTCTGTTTATCTGGTCTGAACATAGGAGCAAACACAGCAAAGAACTTCACTATGAGCAGATGACGCAATCAAGGGGTTGGAGAATGCAAATATTCTTTTTTCCTGATTAGGAAACAAGCGTGAGAACATCATGGCTGTATCCCCTAAAAAATTCAGGTATGGCAATGCTGAGAGGTTGAGCCTGGAAGCATGAGGTCCCTCTGCACGAGGACACCCTCTCCCTGCCACAGTGTCCATGGTGTCCCCCCCACCCCACTGTGGCACAGGTCAGACCTGACAGCTGAACTGTGGAAGCTGAACAGCAGCTTGAGATGATATAAATTAAGCCTAAACCCAGGCACTTCCCTCAGAGCAGACAGGAGGTCCTTCCTTGCCAGGGTTGTCCTTCTAGGTAGCAGTTGAACTTTGCACATCCCATCTGTGATAAGACAGACAGAAAGCAACCAGCCTCTAACCAGGGACCAGCTTTTCACCCAAATAGTCATCAGAGTAGTTAAAGATTTTAATTTGATTATTTCTGTCAAATTTGGACTAGAGCCTGGAGGACACCCTTCTCACAGCTGAGGAAATATCCCAGCCACTGAGGCACCGGGTATCCCAGGATTGACTGATCCTCTCTGAATGTGTCATGTCGGTTTGTGTAAATAATTAAATTTCCACTGGATCAAAAAGAGAGTGCCTGTACGTGGTGGTTAATGCACAAGTTCATTCACAGCCTCCCTGTGAGGCAGTGTCAAAGTTTGAGTGGCTTTATATATACCCTCTGGCAAAAACGGAGACTGCAACTGAGCAGTGTCTTTTAAAAGATCAGTAACGTTTTAACAGTGGGCTCTGGGATGGCTCTGCATGTTTAAAAATCTGGCTGGGAGCACTTTTTCCAGGGTCTCACGGTGAAACGGTGCCAGTGCTGGATATTGAACTATGATCTTCTGAGGAACGTCTATCCAGATTTTTGCAAACAAGGCTTAGAGACTCTCAGAAGGTTTAATAGAGTGGACACGGCACCGCACTAATAGAGCTGCACAGATTTGGGATTGGAGCTGGCTGGTGGCTAGCCAGCTTGGATCGAGGACAGGATGATCTTAGACTGGCCTGCAGAAGACCACAAGAAAAAAATACCCAGAGTCCCAGTCCATACCTTAAAACCAAGATCAGACTGTCCTTTCACAGGGGGTGGGGGAGAGAGTTTTTTCCAGATTGTTCTTTTTCCTTTGTGAGGGTGGATCTTATTATGAGCACAGCTGAATTTCTAGATGAAGAAAATTCTCCTGCTCACAAGTTCTGCTTGATCTTACTATCACAAACTGTGTGCACACCCCTAATATGTTCCTTGACTGCCACTTCTATGTTCCCCTGCTCTTCGATCAGAGATAAATAAACCAAAGACAGCATGAGGCCTGTTATCTAAAAAGATTCAGGTAGAGCAAGTATCATAGCACAATCAGGGTACTTGAAAATTGTATTTTCCTGGAAAGGACTTGCTTTCTTGGATCATACACAGAGGAAGTCCAAGGTCTAAGGGGAGAAAATAACTCTTAGTAACAGCATGTTTGAACATTCATACAGGATTAATTACTTGTTTTATTTTCTCTTTAATTTTAAATGATTGTACTGCTAGCAAAAGTGAAAAGTAAAGACTCTGATCTATGCCAGGCACTTAGTACATGCAAATACTCAGCAAGTTTTTCCTATCTTGAAGAATTTCAGCATAGACTACAAAGGCAAAGTGGACTGAACCGATCCCCGGAGAAAACATGTGCAACTCCACTTATATAAAAAGACTGCTTGCTTCAATAGATCTGTACCCATTTATCCTCAGGATGAATTCACACATTTTTTCTATTACTAGATGGACATTCTATTTCTAACGGAGCCTATGTGCTCTAAGCACTTCCACTTATTTTTTCTGGAAGTAAAATTCTATGCTTATATTTGAATTGCATCACTGAGCAGTGCTGTAAATATCAACGGAGGTACATTAACATTTGCAATACCATTATGCTAAATCTGAAATGCTGGGCTATAAAAAAGATTTGAGACAAAGCTTCTGTTCAGCCTTGGTACAGAAACTCTTTTGTCGGTGGCATATGGCACTAACAAATTAGTGCAACAAGGAGTAGACAGCTCCTGATACATCATGAAATGTGGAGGAATTACACAACAAATAACACGAGAAGAATTGTGAAATTCTAACAATTATTCCCAAAAACCTATTTCAACAAAAACTTGCACCCTAGATGTGATTATGGATCATAAATTTCTACTTAACGTTTACTTACGACAACAATCAAGTCAATTGAAAATATTCAGTGTGGGACAAAGGCAGAAGTAAGACCTAAGGGTTATGAGCAGTGGAAAATAGGTGCTCATAACTGATTGTGAATCACAAAGGTTGCTGCCAGGTTCTCACTGTATGAAAGTCAAACGTCAGGTTGCCTGTGCTTGGTTCTGATGATGTGAGATCAGGTCTCTGTATCCTGTGAGTCATATTCTCCACAGCCTTGGCCAACCTTCCCAACCTTCCTCTGCTCTTGCTGGGGGGGAAAAAAGTGTATTTACCTGAACACTTGGGCCCTTGTGAGTGAGCAGTCCTAACTCAGCTGCGTGCATGGTGAGCGGGACAGGCATGAACAGCATTTGACTAAGGGGCAATACAACTCCAGCGGCATTTTGTTCACGTCTGTGCAAGGACTACATGTTCTGCCTACACCAGAGGGAGCTCAGACATGATGAGCAGAGGTTACGCTACAGCTTTATTTTCCACACTGCATGACCACAGGGAGACATTTTCTGAAGGTGTTCAGGATCACAGAAACAGTCTCACTATGTTATACTAATGGATGGCCTGATCAGTTTGTATAATCCATGAACTTCCTCCTTCTAAACTAAGGAACTCTGTTGATGAAGGCATGCGCACTCCCAGCTGGCACCAAAAATGTGCTATACATGGTCTATTTGGTAGTTTTTCCAGTTCTTACTAGTCCATCTACAGTGTTAGCAATGGTGATTGGTACACCTCTGGTAGCGGCCAGCTGGTCATCTTATGTGAGGGTGATGAAAGGACACGCCAGTTGTGATAAGCTCTCACTGAACAGTACAAAAACATTTCTGGGAAGGTTGTTTTTTCTGTTGTTACAGCAGTAGTTGTGTTGAATTTTACAGAGCTCCCATGCTGAAATACAACCACCACCCAGGCAGCCTTCGGTGAGTTGTTTAGCACCTCCCTGTACCTAAATAACAGCAAGTCACGCACTCTCAACTTGCGTAAACCAAGCATCTTGTCTTTAATAGAAAGTATCTTACCATTGACATCAGCAGAGCTGAGCCATTTGTCTTCCTTTTTCTCCAGTCCTCCAGCCTTTTCTGCTCACAATTCCATGCCTAACGTTTCTTTTTTTCCCCCCCAGTTTCAATATACCCATTTCCTTGCACAAAAGAAGTAGGGTCTGAGGCCTGGAGGTCTCACAACACTCCTTTGTGCCTATTAGTTAGAAACTCCTCCACAACCCATTCCACTTCACCTCACTCAAGGCTGTGAGAAAGACAATATTCTAGAAACCTCAGAGCTCAGGTCCATATCTTTTGATGGACCTCATTAAATCCACCGGGAATCACATTTTGAGGATCTGTAAATATCTGATAGAACTCTGGCAACATGCTGGTGCTAGGAACAATGAATATTAATGCTGAAGAACAGCGCTCAGGCACCTGCAAGGCAGTTAACGTGTACAAGAAAGAGCTCCTTGGGTACAGGCTGTGCCAGCATTTGAGTGCCAGACTACGCTTAGCAGCACCAAACGCAGCCATGCCTGCTTCATTTTCTCCACCTAACAGTTGCCTTCAGAGTGTAAGGATTTACACGTGGAAATCAAAGCTAATATCCGTTCCTCTTAGCAAATACAGGTCCATGTCTCCCATCTAGTTTGTTTTCATACAAATTTTCTCACTCTTATTTGTTCCAGTGCAACCAGTTATGGAGTAAAGGCTCTTATTGATCGAGGGCAGCAGAGTAGGGCCCCCAGAGATTAGCTCGTGCCTAGATTGTGACACTTTCATGATGAAAGAGCCTGGCACCGTATTCCTAGAGCATGGGCTTTTTGAATTAATTAGAAAGAAAAAAAAAAAGAGAATGAATTATATCAAATAATTCTATGCTTCAAATCCATTATTATATTTAACACCACCACCCAGCACCCTCATCAGCCATCAAAAATCAGTGAAGGTCTATTTCAAAGGGAGCGCTGTCAGACTAAAACCGAGTGCGTGGCCCTTGCCTTGAGTAGAGTATGACCTGAGATAATGTCAGTGTGAGAAGTTTATTCCCTCCCCCTTTCGTCTTTATAGGAACTTCCTTTTACTCCCACCTCCCTGCCCCATTCTGCTACTCCCCCAATTAGCCCTCCCTATACAACCATTTGTGGAGTTGCACCCTGAACTGGATCAGTGAAAGGAACTGCTTTAAAAATAAAACACTTTTTCCTTTAAGACGACATTGGAAAGGAAGGAGCAACTGCTCAAACACCCCAGGGATGGGAAAGCTGAAGCCCTGACCCCTATGGCAGGCAGTCCACTTCAGGGTGCGAGATGGGATGCAGATCTTTAAAAAGCCTGCAAAGGTATGACACGAAACCACAGCCCTGCGGAGCTGGGAAAAACGTGCACCCAAAACGCTCCTCTGAGCTGTTCGTTAAAAATTAAAGTGACCTAAAGCAAAGCTTATTTAAAAATGTTGTTTGTTCGAATAAGCAAACAAACAAAAAAAATGAGAGAAGCAAAGGGAATAATTCTTAACAAAGAGTATTCTGTGATGTCTGCATTTCTGTGGGAGAGGCCCTTGGCATTGCTGTGGCGAGAGTGGAGGACATTTTATAAACATATTTCTATAAAGGAAGGTATTCAAATTGGAAGTGCCCGTTTGGCTGACTCTCCCCCTTTGCAGCTTGTGTACTCCTCTAGCAGATAACAGAGAGGACAGCTCTTGCAAGCAGGCTGCTCTTAACGTTCTCTTCATTAACTCTGGGAAAAATAAAAGCCCCACGCTACACTCTTTGATGGCAATTAGAAGCTGAATCATGCAATGCACCAACGCTCCAGTGTTCTTTGGGTCTTTACAGTTCATACTAGTGTATTACACCTAGTTTTATTTGGGGCTTTCTTAAAAAGCTCCATTATTGCAGAGAGGAGTTGGGGGAGCTGGTGAAAACGTATTTTAATAAATTCTACAGATGAGGAATCAATTTTAAAAAAATAAACAAAGAACCAAACCAAACAAAAAACCCAACTCGTTTCCCCCCCCCCCAGTTATGTTGGGAATCTTTTCAGTTCACAAAAGGAGACCATTTTTCATCACAGAAGATGCAGATGATTTTTCCTTGTCTCATCAAGCAATTCTGGTAAATCCAGAGGGCTACTACTCTGGAATTAATGGTCTCTAGCAGTAGAGGACAACTAACATTTCAGTATTAAGCAAGGTCCCACAAGGTCAGCAATCAATTCTCTGTACAGAAAGCCTTAAAATACCATAGATACCATCTAGCTAACAGATTCCACAGGCAGCATTACACTTTATTCAGTATCTAGATTTGCTCTTTGGGATGTATGAATCTATTGGTCATTTCAGATCAGTTGCCAAAATGGATGAACAAAATCCCTCCCTCTTTGCTATCAGATAGAAAGCAGTTGGTTCTCATTTGAGAAAGAATCCTTATTTCGATATCTTTCTTTTGCATCACATAAATTTGCACTTAGTTACAGCAGAAAAGTTGCAAAAGGATAGTTCATTCTGAGACACATAACAGAGATACAACTGCTCAATTCAATCTGTGACCACTTTATGTTGACCTTAAGCTCACCTGTATGAGACAAGCAGTCAGCATAACTGGGAAACTCCGAAAGAAAAGAATGCATTATTTTCGTTAGGATGATGGTTTCAGAACTCAACCAACAACTTGCCATGACATTGTCTTTTCACTGCAAGTATCTTTCTCCTCCCCCAGCCTTTGCCCATCATATTTATGAACATAACCAAAAAATGAGCGCGATAAGAACCATCACATGTAAAATCTGTAGAGCTCACTGTTATAGTTGGCTGTTTGCATTTCTTACTGTTTAACTCATATGCTTTTTGAGGAGAAACTGTTATATTCCAGGTCGGACTCTAAGCAAAGAAATAGAAAAACTCTCAACTCTGTTACACACAGTCCCAAGGAAACCGGGAAGACAAGATTTGATGGTGTAATAAACACAGCTGGAGGCAGATCAAAGCAATGCAGGCATTTTTCAACAGGAAAGATGACAACTTTTCTCAAATGAAATTAGGGCTTCCACTTACTCTTGTGATGTCTGGAACATCTGCATTCAATATCCTGGTTTTTTACCCTCTCAGTAGGACAGGTGGTAATGAGGCACCTAATTCCCAATGGCTTTCAAGGAGATTTAGGCACCTGCCTCACATTTGTTCAAGACTTCTTTCTCCACCTTATTTCCAGCAGTGACAAACTGCATGCAAACCAGGAGATTCCATTTGCCACTTCGCTGCCAGGCTGCAGTCTGCCCTTGCATAAATTGCTCAACCTTTGTATTCCTCTTTTTAGCCACCCTGTTTGGGAAGTAAAAATCCCACTCTATTAATGTATTTAAAACTCTTTAAAATGCTTTGAGCTTACGGTAGAGGTCCATTATAAATACATGCATATCTAAAGTACCAACGTTCAAAAATGACAGGAAAAATACTTGTTGGTGGATTAACTACATATGATCAATGCCAAATAAAAATCTACTCTGGTTTTGCTGAGGTCATTTAGTGCTGTAAAATTCTCATGAAGTAAATATTTTTGAAAGTGGGGAATGCTCCGAGATTAAGCAATACATTACATTTTTTGATCAAATGCCAGAAACCATCGGTGAATAGGAAACAGACATCAGTAATTACAGTTCGTACTTCAGCTATTTCAAAACCCCTTGCTTCAATGAGCAAGTATTAACTGGACAGACACTCCTTCACAAATTAGAGGTTGCAAAGGCTTATTACACACCATACTTATCTTTGAAACTTGTCCAACAGAATTAAACTAAAAAAAATGATACAGATTATGGTTGCAGGCAAAAACTACTAAAACTCCAACAACTATATATATGTTTTTATCTGTCAAACTGTCCCTGCAGCCACTCTTTGGTTTAGAAGCTCAGGAATGCAGTATTAAGAAATACTAGTAATTTTATTAGTATGCTGTTGTCAAACTTCAAACTGGCTGTATTTTATCATAGGAGTTGATAAACAATTTATTGCTTGATTGTGTAGGCCTTAGAACACAATAGAACTGCAAGACCATGAGTTTGGACTATGCCCAGATGGGAGTAGAAATGAAATAGTATGACACCAACATGAGTGTGAAGCCTACAACGAGGAGAAGCGTACAACGAGGAGTGTCTACACCACTAAGTCAACCAGTGCGCTGAGCCATCAACTTGACATCCACCGAGTCTATTGTCAAACCAAAAGCAATCCAGCCACCTCACTGTGTTATAGTACCCAATTAAGAAACTTCGTTAAGAGGCCCTACTGGCATGTAACAGTGTTAGCTTTGATCAGGCCAGGTAGCTCAAGATACAACCCTTGTTCAAAGAACGATGGATAATGGTGAGAGGACATTCCCACTCTCAAAGTTAGTTTTTCTGTTCACTGCGGAGAACCACACTTGGGAAGCTGGAGATACTTTTTTCCTCCTCAAATGACTTAAGGCTACTCAGGATATCCAAGAGTACCATGACTGTCACTGGAAGAAATATGAAACTAGTGGTGGAGAAAAAAATTGGTGCAAAACTGGTGCACGCATTTAGGTTTTTCAAGGGGTAGGATTAGGTAAGGCTGCCTTTCAACTGTTGCCCAACCCAAGATATCATCAAATGAGCGCCTAATAAATATTTGGCTTCACAACAGATTCGCGCTGAAATTAATAATTTAAATACATTCTTCTAGATACGTAATTTCAGTTAGACGAGGAGATAGTACAAACTTTTCATTTGCCAAAAGAATTATTATTACATCTCAAATTTAGTTCAGTATAAGAGATTATATATTTAAGCTGCTTAAAAAGGCTTCGGTTAACTGAAACAAGCATTTGGATTGTTTTAACACTGTTGTTAAAAAAAAAACAGGAAAAGTTAAATCTCAGAATGCAGTTTTACTCGTTTGGCCAAAATTCACAGCACAGAGAAACACTACTACACACAAAAAAGGGTCAGGAATGCAAGACATCTTAGAATCTGATCAGCAGTTTAGGGGGATGTTTATTAGAAGTACAGTTATGTATTCATTTAGTTGTCAAGCATTCAGATGATCTTTATAAAGCTGTATTAGGCTTTATATTTTCCCTGTTAAATCAGAGGGTTTTTGAACACGGTATTATTCCAGGTATTAACAAATATTCTAAGCAAATACTTTAGGCAGATCAAAATACTTGAAGAGTGATCATTTTTAAACTCATTGCACAAGTAACCCAATGCCCAGCATTCTGCACACTTCCTAAATAGTTACATGATTAATGGCCTAACATAAAACTAATTGATTATTTTAAGTGAAAAATATTACAGGTGGCTGGGTATGCACTGCTGTGACAAATACAGTGTGGCAAGTTCTCAGACAATAGCTGTTTTCTGATGGTTTGGATTTTTTTTAAAGTACATTTTCATATCAAATAGCATAGATCCTTACAATTAGATCAAGATCTTTGACTAATAAATACTGTTACTATTAAGAGCAGCTATTACAAAAAGATGTATAGCATCTGTTTAATATGCACTACTTTTAAACATTTAATGGAATACTGCTGATGTTTTCAGCACAAAATTATCAGCATCATTCTGCTTTTCAGTATATAACAAGCAGAAAGGTCACCTGTGTCTAACACTCATCTGCCAGCCGCTTGAAAAAAAACAAATTATGGACAGAGAACCTGGAAGTTTTGGACAGGAACATTTGGAACTGAGAAAAATCTTGATGAAGGTTCATGGTGTAATGTTTGTTTATACAAGTAAACATGCAATTTACCTTTATAATCACTTTACAGAGAGATATAATTTGCTTCCTTCCACAGCAAAGTTTCTAAAGCTAATATAGTTTGTAAATCGTTGTGTGAGATTTATGATGTTATACTGCAGAAACCTGTTTAGCCCCTGATTTACAATCCTGGCAATTGTATTGAACGCTGTCATCATAACTAATTACAGCTAACTGCAGATTACCATACTGCAAACTCTCATCTTTGTGCAAGAAATACAATGTTCTGCTAAAAAAAGAAAAAGAATCAAACATCCTGAGGGCTAATGAACAAAAATGCACTATTCCGTGTTGGACTGCAAACCTAAACTCTTCCAATTGGTGCCGTAAAACTTCAAATTGCTATTTGTTGCCAAGTTGTTTTAGCCTCAAGTACTTACATAGTAAATCACCATTACGCTTATACCATACCTTTAGCCTGAAACATATTAATCTTGGTTAACAATAACTGACATTTACATTACCAATCCAATTCAGGCACTGTGGGGACGAAACATATATGCAAGAGCTTCAGGGAGAAAAGTTATTAGTTCTGAATGCATCCTTACTTTTCACTGAGAACAATTCCGAAGAAACATTATCATCAATTCTTGTTATAATCGTATAAGATAAACGTTCAAATCCTAATTGATCTGTAAAACATTTGACTTGGAGTAAAATCTGCATTTGTTTCAGGAACAGCCAACTGCACAACATAACATATTTCAGATATTTTTCAAGATACGTATTTCTATACTTTATCTGCTCAAAGAAACTGGGAATCTAAAGCTTGAGTTCCTGGAGAGTAAAAGGAAAATGGGAATTTGAAATATTCTGAAGAACATGGCACCAGGACATGACAAATAGTACCAGATCCTCCCAGAAGAGAGAGAACAGACTTTTTCAGTCAATTTTTTTTCTGTTTATATTTACTAAGCCCATAAATGTATAAATAATACTACTTTTAAACAGGTAGAGTGGTTTTGCTTTTCTTTATTTAGTGCCTCCCCAAACTTTCACGCAATCCAAAAAAGTGGTACTTACTGTGGTAATTTTGTATAACCTTAGCAGGAAAACTTATCCCTTTCCTTGTACCCACACATTATAACTGCAGCGCAGCACAGAACACATCCAGACCAAGTATTTTATTCCAACTTCAGAGAGTTCTCTACCAGACTCCAAATGCATTATCTTAGATTTTAATATTTTGGAGAAAAATGTTATATTTAACATAGTATTGATGCTTAGATAGTATTTTTACTACAGTATAAGAGAGCCAAAACAAGATACTGCAATCTAACAGCATTAAGAGAAACACAAAGAATTTGATCTGCTGGGCTTTTGTTTGGGCTTCTTCTGTGTTTAGATTTAAGAAGTCACCCACAACGATCCTTCAGGCAAAACCAGGTATTTGACTCCTGAGGAAAACAGGATGGATTTACATGTATCCCATGTTGCTTTTCGTTTCCCATCTCTTCTTGGCTTCAAATCTGAAATAGAGCACAAAAACCACGTTAGGAATCATGAGCATTTGTGTTTCAAGTACTCAACCACACTATTCTTAACAACAACAAAAATAAAAAATTATTTTTAACACTGTAATAAAGGCACAAATGCAAATGTAGCCATATAACCAATATTTTAATTCTGGTAAAGCCTCTGATACACTTCTAAAAGAACCTACAAAAAAACCCCAAACCCAAGAAGGTTAAACTAAACAAATAGGATTAGCACAAGCCTATTTCAACTAAAAAAACATTTAACTGAGACTGTATTGTATACAGTTAGTGCCAATGAAACCACAAATGTTTAATTCCATACTCAAATGACTTACCCCCAAGCAAGCTTCTTTTTCTTCCGAGCTTCTTGGGCAGCCTCTGCTTCTTGCTTGGCTTTTACAAAGTTGCGGCAAGCAGCAGCTTTGGCAATTTTCACACCAAGCTAAGACATAAAAAGGAACAAAGGAAAACTGAATAGATGCAAATGGCTCATATGAAATTTAAGCCTCACAAATTACTTGGTCTGATACTGTTTCTCAAAAGTCAACAGACACTAAAATATGTTTCAAATATTAGGCTGATGCTGTACTATTAGATCAGACAAGCAAGAATGTCTCGAGAGAAATACGGAGGAGTAGCATCCTGAGGCAAGCAATCCTTTTCACCAAATCCTTCATTTTCAAGAATAAAAGCAAAGGGCAATAGCCCACTAGATCCTTTTGTTTGGTTGGTTTTTAAATAAATATATAGACATATACACACACACAGTCTCCATTATTAAGACCAGTCTGTGACCTCAGCTGTGCAAACACAATAGTATCAGGTCTTACCAATACAAAACCCACCCAAACCACGGTTTTGTACAGGAAGAACTGCAGCTACCATGGATTTTCCAGTAGTACCAGTAGTCATGTTTTAATCAGTCTGTCCAGGAATTAAATGAAGCAGTGTCCTTAGAGTCCATCTGGCATTTAGTCTTCAGATTACCAGCTTTTAGATTACTACTGTGATAATATGCATGCTTTTCAAATAAGGTCATAGTAGGTTACAGGCAAATGCTACTTCACTTTCATAAACTTATTCACACTGTGAGAATCAAGTTAACTTCAGTGAGTGTCAAGGGAGGGAGGTTGGGGAGTGGGGAGGAGAATAAAGCAAAAAAAATAATGGAAGAAGGTACTGTGAACTATGACCAGATTATTTTCTTTAATCAGCATTCATAACTCATTCATTTTGTTACATTTTGTGATTGCTATCATTACTTGACATTACCTGCAACTAAATTATGAATTACGGGAAGAATTAGGTCTTGAAAGTTATCACTTTTCTCCAAGAACAAACAAGCCAAAACTGCTACAAATTGTGATGCAGACAAGCAGTTTTTCTTCCTATCCAGTCCAAACCTACCAAAGTTAGCTCACATGTTTCTGACTGGATATTCTAAATTTTCCCAAGAAATCACGGGAGCATCAAACAAGAGAGGCATGGGAGACCCAAGTGAAAGAACACTCCTTAGCATTTTGGTGATATACTTCAGTAATCTGCAGCACCTACACAGGCAATTCTTATTTACTCTGAGAGATGTTTTATCCAGGTAATATTAGACAGAACTCCAGAATGCATCTTCAGGTGTAGATGTACTGACATCTCCTACAACTCCCCCATCAAACACCTACCCTGTAGGTAGGTTGATACCCTGATCATTTTGTTAACAAAGTGAAACAAAACAAGCTATTCCACTGTATGGTCCTTTCAGGGTTCCAGAATGAAGAAAGCAGCCTTTCTGTGGAAGGCTTTGAGAGTCTACATGCACCGAGGCAGTAAGCACAACCTCAGTTCGTACTTTGTTTCAGGCTCTAAACACTGGCAGCACAAACAGCTGAGAAGCAAGCATAGTATTTTAAAAAGAAAAACATGCAAAATAAAAAAAGCTAAACAAGTTTTTCATCTACTACTTGCACATTTTGTAAGGCCATGAATATGTACCTACGGAATCATCTTGATGCACAAAGTAATTCATGTGACCAGATATTTCAAAACTTCTATATTATTAGCTACAGCATTTTTCCCCGGAGCATTAGCATTTTATGTAATCAGTAATTCAATGCCAACATCTGAAATGCCAAATCTCAAGTCAAAGACTAGAATATAACATTCTCTTATTTGCATTGTCACTTAATATTTAAGGCAGCTATTAACTGTAATATACTTGCAGGATAAAAATGCTTAAGAAAGCTCACCTAAAATAGTCAAAAAATGTTGTTAATTAAAACGGCGCTAACTATTAGCTTAAAAAGTAAGAGTAATCTGATGGCTAAAGTCAGTCAATCAGCAGAGCCATGCCTTTATTTTTGAACTGTATCTTGCCTCCTAACTTACTTCAAAATTAACTCTTACTATGTGATGTATAACAGCACCTCCTTAAAAATATATTTTAGTGGCCTATGGAACACATACACATACAAATACACACAAGTAAGGTCTACACAAGTGCTGCAAAAAAATCCTTTGACCTGTATTTCTTGGAAGACAGAATGAGTTCTTCCATCTTTGAAAAGCACGGAAAAAACGGGATAACAAAATCCTCTGTAGTATATGGGGAAGGTAAAAGGAGAAACATTTTGCAGCATTAGTGTTATCAATTCTACGCTACAGTCAAATTTTCAAGACGTGAAAACAAGTATGTCGCATATAAACACACAAACATTTCAGTCAGATTAAACGTCTTCTGCTCCCACCTACACCCAGACATACATCTTCACTTCCCCCTCTCCCCCTCAAAGAAATCCATAAAAGCTTGGTCAATGGGTTTTACATTAAAAAAACCCCAACATTTCAGGTCATCAGATAACTCAATAAAATACAACCTTAAAAGAAGTAAGAAAGCACGAATAAAAATGTATACAACAATTTCTTGTGTAGTCAAAGTATCAGCATTTTCCATATAGAACATCCAATATTTTGCTGCATTTTAATTAAGGTGTCTAAACATTATCACAAAGAACTGCAAATTGGTCAGAGCACGCAGTAAGGAAAATTAAGCTCTAAAGGCTTTTTATCACCATATTTCAGGAACCAAGGGTGTAAAATGTTCTAATTTGGGATATATTAAAAGCCATAAAAGGTCTTTCAAAAAGATTAATGGTACTTTGCTTGGATTTAAGATAAGGGCTTTAGCTGGTTGGAAAAGCAGGGCCCTGGCTAGACCCTTGAGGCATTCATCTTTACAGCCACTTGGAAGATTTGTAAAAGCGTCTGCATAACCTCAAGCAAACGCACTGCGACATTTTTTTTTTTAAATTCCTTTCAATTTTACAGGTTTAAAGTGTGTAAATCATATTGGGTAGTAAAGCTGATATAATGGTTCATCCCTGTACCACAATATAAATATTTTTAAGACAAACTTAAAAAACAACTTGGTTTCTACAGGGCAAAGACCTTTCCATTTTGAAGTTGACCGATAATCATGTCAAATATCTTACTCTAGATGTTTAATGTAGCATAAATGAGAATTCCTTATCCATTTTTTTTCATAAATTTTCTACTCATCTGAAATTGTTACCTTGTAACAAATTTCTGAAGCTTTGCTTCTTTTTGAACAGTTTCAAGGCATTTATTTAAAAATACCAATTATCATACTTTAACTTTTTTATGGAATAACAGGTCTCTGAAAAATATTTATGCCATTCTCTTTTGTTCTTTAATTAAATGAAAACAGATGTTTTCTGAAGTAAAGCGGAACCATCACTGGAGTACTTAAAGTGTTAAGGTCTTTAATTTTTATATCAGTTTGGTCTACAATTCCTGATTGTCTTTACTCAAGCTCAACATTAATGTCAAGCAAGTTACCTAGGAGACGAAAGAGATCAAAGAGACAAAAAACCCTCAAATGTCTGATTAATCAAGCCTGCAAACAGCTTATTTCTTTTAGCCTGCATGCAAGTATGAAAATGAGATTCTGGGAGCCGTACATTGTGCAGATTTGTTCATTCTTATCAGAACAAAGCCAGCGGCAGCTTATTTCATGGATCATTGGCACTGTCATCAGTGCTACACAGAACGGGTGACAGCTCCTCATTTTGAGGCTTGAACAAAATTAGCAAAAAGTCGGCACAAATTAGCCTCTCATCTTTTTAGTAATATGACATTATTCATTTACTTTTTATCCAATTTTTAATTTTTTCCTTGTCAGCTATCCCTTTCTAGTGTTTCTTGCACAGCATCATAAAACACTTTTAAAACAAGCAAAGAAATGGCTGAAGTTGAAAGAGTATGTAAAGTTCAGGCAGAAGAGTAAACATTTTTATTAAGTTGCAACAGAATCTACTGTAACTTCCAGAAAACTTCCTTGAAAAATCAAGACATTTAACGTGAAATATCATAAAGCAAAGACTTTTCATTAAGATAGCACTGTGCAACGTCAACGATACCAGTATTGAGACAAGGGATTTGAGAACTGCTCCAGAAATATTAGGGTATGATACACAAAATGCTCAACCTGCAGATGCTCTAACAAAAATCTATATTCAAACAGGTCCTGAAATATTCTATGATCACACCAGAGCAGCCAAACAGCCTTTTAACACAGTGTTACAGTTTCTCATCAAATATGAATCTAGTTATTTCAGGCTTGCCTTTAGCAATGATTTTCTCCTTTTATGTTATGGAATGTTATCCATTGCTGACGTATATAAAATATATAAAGCAAACAAGAATACAGAGTGGATTTTGCAGTGAAGATTGTCCCCTTTCAATGATGTGCTCAACTTCCACTGTAAAATACTTTGTAATATCTTTGTTGTATTTTTATGCTGTGTATTACAACATCAAATTATATTTGGATGACAGTAATGGAGCAAGGACAGACAACTGTTCTTATATTAAGCTCTCTACTAGATTCATACATTTAAATGCAAGTAACTTCTTCCATTCATGAGAAAACACTGCATTAAAAAATTAACTATAAGCCGTTAGATGCTTTACACAGCCCCCTTATAAGAAAGGCAGTTTTAAAAAAAGAACTGTAGTACTGTTTTCAGCAATTTCTTTATCTCTGTTCTTCTAAGTAAGAAAGCTTATTAACAAGCTTTGAACTTAAAATCACATTTACAATAATGTGCCATCAACAGTTTTATAAGCTAATTAGAAAAAAAGATTAATTAATGACTGGCTGCTAATAAAATGGCAATCATGAAGAAAGAAACCAAGGGTGCTAAGCTTCAACTACCACCAATTAAGAGCTAATTACAAACAAATTATATATGTGTTTTGCTGTGGGCTTTAATTTACTAAAATGGTTTTAATTAAAAGAGAAAACATGCTGATTAATTGAACTGCAGAAAAAATCTACAGTATAAACTGTGCTTTGTCTGTCTCTTTAATTAGACTTGTAACATCTGAAATCTTTTTTTAAGGTTTGTTAAGGAAAAGATATACATAATTAAGGGAGCATAAGAATGTAATTCTAGGTGATAACCCTGCCATGTTCCAAAGGTTAAAAGAAAACAACCTCAATGAGAGAGATATTTGGAAGCACCTCTGCTAAGTGTTAAAAAGAAAATCCTATAGAGATGAAAAATAAACTCTCTTCCCCCCACCCCACCCCCCTGGGTCCTTCAATGGGCATGAATTCCAAGTTAATTGGTGCTTGGTTACATTCCATATACAATTGCATCAATCTCTTCAGGTAGCTAAAAGCTCTATGATAAATTGTGACCACCGCACAGAATTTAGAAATGAAATTCTATTTTACCAACAAAACCCCTGAGTTTTTACCATGTCGATCACATCAAGCACTATAACCTGTTCATCGGACCAGTAGTGTGTGTGTGACTTCATGATCCATCACAACCTACCCAGACTTTCAAATGGAAGACAGCTTCCAGAATGGTTCTCATTGTTACGACACGCAACGTTGCTTGTGTACTTCCCATTCTAAATTATATGACTAGAATTTACCTACAAACAACACACACTAATTTCATCATTAGAAAGTGATCAAAACTAACACCACAAATCTTGACAGCAACAGCAGGACTAGTCTTGCTGTAACATGAGAATGCTATCCCAGTGAATAGCCAATTAATTTCATTGATTACGATGTAGATCTTTCATACCATAGTTTCCCTATAAACTGCAGCTTTTTAGAAATGTTTCACAAAATGCCAGAAGCCACTAAGCTGAGCACTTAGGAACAGCGCTGTCAAAAAGCGTGTGCTTAAGAGACTGACAACTACTCCAGTGATTTAGCACACTAAATTACAGAATATTTTAAAAGTTCCTCTTGACAGGTACGTCTAATATGGTCAAGATTATTTTATCGTGTTCAAGTTACAGTCCTCAGGCTAATGCACTCTTAGACAACGTGGCACCTACCTACCAGGCAGTTAAGACAAAAACCACAAGCATAGTACAAAGTTTGAGGTTTAGCCAGATTAGGTCTCAAAATAGTAGAGCCATAAGAAATCTGCATTCTGCTTCTTGAGACACCACACAATGATTTGAGCGGAAAAACACTATGAAAAATTCTTTCTCTGGGGGAAAAAAGCTTGGAAGATATTTTCAGATATTTCAGATCTGTATTAGGGGTGGCAGGGGGAATCTTAAAATTATTTAGTTTAATTAGGAAAATAACTTTTAAAAGCAACACTCACTCCAAACAAACTCATTTACAGCAGTTAAATTACCAGATATCTCCATATACCATCCTTACTAAAACGGATAGACACCTTCAGCCATGCGCAGCCACAGTGCTCTAATTTATCAACATTTATTCTTCAAAAAAAAAAATCTATGCAGATTCTCACAAACACATTAGGAACAATTAAAGTACATTTCAAGACATTAAACAGGTTTTTCAAAACCATTAGAAAAGTTGACATAACTCCAGGTGTTCTTTCCCAATTACATATCCAAGTACCCCCTACCATTAAGTCTCAACTACCCTAACCCAGAGCATCATCAAGAAAACCATTTTACCTCAGCCCAGATAAGCGTCAACAAACAACTTCCATTCTAAAAGGTTCAGAATTTTTTGGGTGACTTACTATTAACACTTCTGTCGGCATCTCTCAAGTTAAACAAGTCATCATTAAATGCAGTGTTCAAACAATAGCTTTAAGTATGCCATTCCACATTTGAAAAGAAGAACTTTAAAAGATGAAGGACTCTCTGCCAAAGCTGAAAGCCCTGGAATGTTATAACAAAGACAGCAACTGGATTACAATAATAAACCTTAACTGTGCATATTATACCAGCACACTGCAATAAATTGCTAGCTATTTACCACTAATAGTGCTATGTTGTAGGAATTAAAGAAGCAATTCAGTCTAACAGTGTGCTTAAAGATTCACAGTGAATTAAGATTAAGCAGTGTGATGCACCTGCATTATGTTCATGCTCAAGAAAAATTTCTCCAAGGAGTGCTGATCTTATATACTGTAACTGCACCACAGCACTGAGATGCTCAAGCCAGACGGGGTTCTAGAAGCAGTCTAGCTGAAGCACCAGTCACTGACTGCCTAAATTATTCTGTACAACGTAATGCAGACATGCTGTATTCTTTCGGGAAGAATTTCACTAATATATAAAATAATACAACCGAGAATTTCGGGATCACTAGAACTTCTAGTGAAGCAGAACACCCCACCAGAGAACACGCTGTGGGGATGGCCAAGGATGCTACAAGTTAAGAGATCTGCTACCCTGGTAACTCCCAAAATAACCGCAATCACTTTTCTAGTCCACAACCAGGATGACAACAGGAGACAAGGGGTAATACTTCATAGTGAGGTTTGCCAAGAGATTACACTGACTATCATCACCACCACATAAGTACAATTCATTTTTGTTAATAGAAATGCAACGGCCAATAAAAAAAAAAGGGTAAAACATTTTTAGCTAGTCTCAAAAGCTACACACAAATCCACACATCCAGTCACCAGTGAATACAGAGCCTCATGCACAAGGTAACCAAGTTCTAACTTCTCTCAGTCTAAAACCTTGAGTGCTACTAGATTAAGAAGTTTTGTTTTAAACCCAGCATTTGTGCATACTCATCAAAGCAGAAGAAAGCAACAAATAATATATCGCCCAAAGACTCATTTACAGCAATACAATAACATTTTCCCTAAAGAACCTGCAACAAGTACCACATAGAAACCAAAAGACCCAAAACCTTGAAGCAGTATCAGTTAGGCTTTTAGGATGTAAATGTCAGTGATCCACTCACAGCTGCTAGATTATGCATATTGCCTAAATCATCACCGATTTTAAAGCAATCTGATTTTTAAAAACCTTTTCTCACTGTGTCATAATGATAGCATATTGACAGCATCGTTTTGGCATTCCTTTGCTTTTCAGGACATATTTTTACTGCCTATTCTCATCATCTGTTTATTTTTGGCTTCATTTTTCTAAATACTGAAGCTGCCCTATCAGTTTCACAAGCTTATAAATGTTATACATCAAAAATTAGTTTCACTTATTAAGGCAGGAAACGGCTTTAAGAACTCTGGGATCTGTGCCTCAAAGCAAAAGCTTTATCAGCAGGTTCCAGTCACTGCTTCTTGCAAAAGAAAATGGTGCCGATTAAAACCCCATACACCTGATTTCAAAAAGAACACCTACCCATGGAACATTTTCCACATGGCTGCAAGGGGGGGCTGTACCCCAAACGGAAGGCAGCTGTTTCTCACACACTGCCTGCCCCCAACCCTGCAACAATGCTCAAGAAAAATGAAAGCTATACATAAAAAGATAAAGTTGAGATAAAAGAACAATAATTCATCCACTTATTTCTCTAGACTTCAGAAGGTGTGTACTTCAATACAGTCATAGTATAGTTCCATGCCCGACTTCCTCACAGAGTTGTGTTGCATTTGGAAGTCAGAGGGACACAAATAGCCACATACTTAAAAATTAACTCACTTTGAAGAGGTATTATGTAAAATGAGTTTTAAAAGGGACCACTTCTTTAAATTGCAAAGAGAAGGAAAGTAGCAATTGAATCAATAATATACATTATTAAAGCAATATTTTATTAATTGTATCTAAAACAATGATTTCTGAATCAACCTCTTCCGTAATCAAATCCTTTTCTATAGTTCTTGAGTCAGAATTAGTCACTGTTAGAATGACTAACATTCAAACACCCATTAAAAAAATACACCTTGAAACCACAAAGAAAAATGAATCATGCAGTGGGTTATGCAGCACGTATTTACAACACCGGAGAACCCCAGTGAATTCACATGGATTCTGCCTCGACAGAACTCCTCGTGAGACCAAGCCAGAGTCATTTGAGTTTTCCCTCTTTCAACATACTATTTATTCAGATAAACCCACTTAACCAAAACCAAGTCAAGGCTGTGAATACTAATAATGTTTCAAGCATTTTGTTTTCAGAATTACAACATGCTAATATTTGAAAGTCAACAATTTGGAGCTAATGTTCCACAAATAATAATACATCGCTGTAGCACCTGGGATATGCTAGATGTTGTACAATCCCATGGCTACTGAAATCAGATAACAGCTTATCATAAATATTACAAAACCTTAAAACTTCTACATTAATTTGTTTTTATAGTCAAACAATTTGCACTAGAACCTCAGTATGTTTTATTGATTATGATACTCTAACCACTTTAGAGTAGATGGGATAATGACATTTGTGAAGGAGAACAGCAAGTACAACATGCTGTACACGTGAAAGGCAACAGAACAGTATCACTGTGAGAAGCTGGTCAGACTTAAAGGGAACATTAGGAGGCATTCCTATCACTGTCAACAGCTGTTATTTTTGCTGACTGAAGTTTTGAGATCACTGGTGAAGAAGCAGATAAGAGTCTCATTAGAACCTGCTCTGACTGCCTAGATGTAGGACTTTAACGACTGTGTAAGAACACACACTGAGGAACAGTTTTACCTAACCTATTTACAGAACCTTAAGAACTGTATTTCCTGTTTCCAAAGCCATCTGTTTTTAAAGCCATCACAATATTGTATTACATTGCATTAAACAGATTTAAATCTGCAATTTTACATTAAAGCTTAGCTTTAAACCCTGTACTTAGGAAATATTTTAAATATTTGTATGAGAATGAGAAGTATTTGGAATTTGTCTGTCTTAATGCTTTTCTAATACCTTTGAATTTTGCTAGTATATACAGTTGGACAGAAAATTCCTGTTAACTCTGTGAAGATAGAAGAGTATGCAAGATAAAAAAATGAAAGCAAAAAAAGTATATATTTGAATATAAATTTAGAATATTTCTAATTTAAACTATATAATCAGATAACTTAAAAGTGACAGCTTCCACATTCACCTCAAAAAGTACTTACTTAGTTATTTTTTCTTACCTGGCTTCAAAACTATTCCAACTGTCTTTTTATCCTAATTTTCTTCTTTTGCATTTTCTCCCCTGTGCACAAATAGCAGTCAGCACAACAGCCCTCATGGATTTCAGTTACCTGTTTCAGCTGCTACCACCTACTGTACATGCACCAATTTAACTACTTCTTATATGAAACTGCAATTACCAGAGGTATCTGGTAGATTCCTCACCAGTTTAAGTATTCACTCATCACTAGATACATTTTTAAAGGGTACAGTTTTTGTAGCCAAGAGCAACATAGCTTTCACAAAATTACTCATACACCAACTAACGAGACAACATCTCAAAAAACGGGAGTTTCTCTCACCTGATTTTTTTTTTTTAGATACTCACTTCTACACTAAAAACAATAACAAGGAGAAAAAGTATCCATTCATTCTACAAACATCATTCTGATGCTACAGCAACATGTTTGACATTCATCTACTCTCGTGCTTCTTCAGAATTCTTCCAGCCATCAACTCATTTTCACATGAATACACAGCACGAAAAAGCACTGACGCACAAGTTTGAGTATATCCACCTTTATTTGGGCATGTCTTGCTCTAAACTTGCTAACTCTCTACCTTTCTTCAGGTGTCCCACGTTTACTGGGGAGGGAATCCAAAGAATCTGAGGCACAGGGAACTCTCCGGAGGAAGCATCCTCCTCCTGTTTTCTTGGTTTGCAACATACAGAAAAATCAACAGCTCAAAATGGAGGACTAGTCACTGACTCGTCTGACTCATGGAGTCAGCATGAAGGCTTTAAAGCAAGGTTACTTGGGACTGTTCATGGTTGTATTTTCAATTCTTATACAGCTGTCCAAGCATTAATACATCAGCAGCAAAATCCTTCAATCACTGACAAAAGTCTGCTTAGGAAACAGGAAAGATACCCCAAACAGTCTTCACTGCTATTTCAGCTATGACACTTTTTGTGCAGACATACAAAACTAAATGTTTCCTAACGTTTTTTGTTCAATAGCCCACTTACCTCGCGAATGGCTAATCTGTCGCTCAGCTCCTCAGCCTTATCAATGTCACCTTCAGCCACAGACTTCTCTATGCTAAGTTCAAGGCCAGACTAGAAAGAGAAAAGCAAACATTTTAAGGACAAAAAGAAATAACAGGTTTAAAGGAAGCATCTCCTTCCTAAAAATATTTCTTTAATAAAGTTCTTTATTTTAAGACACTGCATAGACCTGTAATTTCTATGGAACACAAATCACTTTGTCTATGTATTGTAAGGGACAGTATAATTAAGAATTCACTGAAAGGCCCCTGAGCACAAATCATTGCATTAGTTCCACCTTATGTGCAGGATAATACTGTAGGTTAAAAAAATTACACGGACTAGTTTATGCCTGTCACAATAAAATTTCATCTGAAGATCTGGCTTATCTCTTCCATCCCTGGAGCTTTCTAAACAAAATGCGAAATATATGTGTCAGGTAACACGAAGAATGGCAATTACCACTGTATCGTTACAGTTCTAAGATCTTATCTCTATCCAAAACCTGGGTTCTGGCACGGTGCCACTCCACTACACTAATAAATTACAAATTCTAACAGTCCTATAGAGAACAATGAAAAAGCTTCAGAAATGAAGCTCTGAAAATAAGAAAATAACCTTTATGATCAACATAACTTGTTTAACAACACTTACAACTAATGTAACAGTAAAAAGTAAATATTTACTGGAAATTATAGTTGGAAACTTCTGAAGGAATACAGAAGGCTAGCACAGGAGTAGGCACAGACTTCAGAATTTCACAAAACAAACTTACTCTCTCATAACAAATGACAATTTAGAGCCTCACTGGCTTTAAATATTAGTGATGCTGCAGAAAACACATTTGAGAGTTTCATAACACACAGATTTTTTTTAAAATAAAAGCAAAAAAGCAAACAGAATTTTGAGAAACAGTAATCTGCAAATATTACACTTGAATTCTTCAGGTGGAAGTTGGGGAAAAGAGTGCACAACTGGAAGCTGCAGCGATAGCCAATTCTGTTAGATGTGGTTTCTGAAATTAGAGACATATGTTCCACTAATGATGAAGTCTCTGAACTTAGGTGGAGAGCATCTGCATTTTAGCACTTTGGGCCTCATTCCAGATCTACACTGAGCAGCTTAATGACAACTAAATACCTACCAAAAGTTAAGAACTCAGACAGAAGTGAACAATGGGTCATGACTTGCCTGCAGAAATTTGCTTTAGGCAAATGAAAAATACAAAGTGTATCATAAAAAAGGCTAGCTGAACATCTGATGTCATAGAACTTATACAGGCCTTTATTAGAAGAGCTACAGAACAGTGCTAATGAGGAACTCACAGTATAATGAGTTTCTTAACTTGCCCATCATGTTGTACCAGTTATTTCAAATATGACTAGTCACAGAATAACTTTAAAAACAGAATGTGTTATAAATCCAGTAAAACTGTATGGTAGGTTTGGCCCCGTAATTCTTATAGCCACTGGTGTCAACTAAAGGATTTACATGACAATTTAAAGTTAAGACACAACTTAAAAAAAAACAACAACAAAAAGAGAAGTCAAACAATGCATATGAAGTGTTCTGTCTGTCATGATAACAGAAAACAAAACCAGACAGGAAACAAGCGTGGATACCATCTCAAAAGAAAGCACAGCAACCTTTCAATCCAAGTACGATCCATGTGATATCTAAAAGGAAACTAATTAAAAGTGTGCACAAAATTATCCTTCCTCAGAGTGACTTGATCATTTACTCACTTTCAAATAGTGTCAGTTTTATTCCTATCTCAGTTAATGCTGGATTCTTTTATTGCCAAGCACAAGTCGACATTGCTTTTGTATCAACAGTCACCTTTTGTGGAGCCCTGCTAGCCACCGGTGATTCAAATCTATCATTGATTCCAAAGTATTGTGTAAGTTCTTTCCATTTCTCTTCATTTGCCAACTGCTGACTACTAAAAACAAACAAAAGTCATTAATATAACCAGTTCCTTTTCCATAACTTTTAACATTCTTTTCAATGCTAAAAGAAATTCTTCCATTTGGCAGACATGCTCTTTTCACCCATTCACAGTTTTTAATGGAAACAAAATTAATTGTTCTGTCCCCTCTGTACGTGTAACTCCACAATCTTGAAACCAAGCTTATCAAACCATAGAATCATTTAAGTTGGAAAAGACCTTTAAGATTGAGCCCAACCGTAAACCTAACACTGCCAAGGAAGAAAAGGAAGAGGAGCAGCAGACTGAACAGGAGCTTGTATGTAATGACATGCAAAACATCACTAGAAATAACATTAACTCCATTTTAAGTTATATTAAATAATACATTTGTGTTGATTTTTAAAATCAAGCACTAAACTCCACCAAGCAATCACTGGTATCAAATTCAGCCTGCCCAGAAGAGACACTGAACAACTTCAGCAAGTATTTTACACGATGTTCAAAGTTAGGCTTTGGCCATGCGTGTGGTCGAGTTTTTTTACAAGTTTTGCCTGATATTAAAAACAGACCTCAGATAATCACATTGACCTGGTTATACCTCTTAGTCACTTCATTGTTCTTTTTCTGTTTTTCTAGGGGAAAAAAAAATATGATTACACAGTGATACCCTACAGCATCCAATGAAGTTAACAGAACTTTAATTAGTCACATTTCCTTTGAAAGACTGACACACTAGAATTTTTACACAATGATCACATGGATTTAAGCCATTCAGCTGTAAGACTTTTCATACAAAGAAACTCCTACAGTATCTGTGAGGGAATTTTACCCAGAACACACAAAAGTATGTTTTACAGAATTACTGAAATACACTTAGCCATTATAAGGTACTATTAACTTTGTAACTTCTACCTCCTTTTTTAAAAAAGGGGATAGCTGCATTACTTAAGTTCAAGGAACAATTTACAAGCTAGTCCTACAAGCAACATATAAAACTGGAAAAATACAATCCCAGATAATAACCAGAATATATCTACTCAAGCATTAAATTCTTGGTAAAACATAAAATCCCCAAACTCCCCAAAAACAAACAATAAAAAAAAACCCCAAACCCAGCAAATCCCACTTTCAATGTATTTGATACTACTTTCATTCTGAGACAATAAATTCTGTAATAATATAAAACACCTTTTCTGTGGCGCTTTCTTTTTCGGCTTTTGTTTCCCTGATTTGCTTGAGTTTTCATTTCACGGTTTTTCTTCTGAAGCTCCACAAATTTCTACAGGATCAAGAAGAGTCAAATCAGCATTTTTAATTTTTTTCCCCATTAAAAAAAAATAAAATAATGTGTGGAGAAATGCTTTCCCAATACCTTATTTATCCACAGTACCTTGTTATAGCTATTACACCAAAATTTAAGAATTGAGAACATCCAACTCTGATAGTGTTAAACTGGAACTGGCTCTAACTTTTCATCACATCTCTGATTTTCTGCCCTCCCTAAATCCCAGGACTATACTCCCAGGACTGGGGTGGGGGAGGGGGGGGGGGCAGGGAGTTACATTCACTTCCTATCTAAATTCCTGTTCACCCTGCTTGAAACAGTCTAAGGAATATGCTTGCACTTTGATCATATTTTATTTCATTTCAGGTTAGTATACTGAATATTCAACACTGAGTTATTTTAATTTAAAAATTAGCCATTCAACTTGAGTACGTTGCATTTAAGCTCTGGACAACTGGAGACCTGTAATGATACCCACATTCCACATATTTAAAGAAATTCCAGAAGGGCACGTTTGAGATTCATTTTCTCCATCTGTCACCGGTATCACAACGGATTCACTGCTGGCATTACTTTCAGGTCCACTCTCCAGGAATTCAGCAAGTTGAGCCTTCCCGATATCTTCTTTTGCACCTTCCTTTGGAAAGGAACCACACGATTCATCGCCATCATCAGAACTTGAGTCGACATCACTTTCATTCAGTCCTGGAGGTAACAGCCCACTCCACATCCTTCAGTTCAAACAAGCCCAAGCCACTTCAAGTCACTGCAGAGACACCAGAGTTACGTGAGCTGGCCCATTCCAAGACAAAAACGTAATTATCCTGCAGGACAGAGAGACAGAAATAGCAAAACATATAACCAGAAATATTTTAGTTTCTCTTCAGAACAATAACAACCACTAGATGTTTTAAAGCAAGCATATTATAAAGCCTCTAATAATTACTATTTCAGAGAAAAGTAGGGGATTTAAGTACACAGGTTGAAGCTATTAGCGCTCTCTTTTTTTTTTTTTTATTCCTACCTCTTTAAAGTTTTGCCACTTCGCGTTTGTTCACGGCTGCTTTGAGTGTAACGGCGACATGGCAGCGAAGGCCCCCCCCCGCCTCTCCCCGCGGGGGGGCACCGCTAAGNAGCAAGCATATTATAAAGCCTCTAATAATTACTATTTCAGAGAAAAGTAGGGGATTTAAGTACACAGGTTGAAGCTATTAGCGCTCTCTTTTTTTTTTTTTTATTCCTACCTCTTTAAAGTTTTGCCACTTCGCGTTTGTTCACGGCTGCTTTGAGTGTAACGGCGACATGGCCGCGAAGCCCCCCCCCCGCCTCTCCCGGCGGGGGAGCACGTCTAGCCCTTCCAGGCCACCACTTCCCAACACAGCGCTTCCCAGGCCAGCGCTTCCCGGATCAGCGCTACCGCCTGCCTGCCCGCCCGGCCGGGCACGGCGCGGCGCGACGTCGCCGGCCGGCGGGGAGCGGGGGAAGGCCGGGGAGAAGCGCCCGGCCGGCGAGGCGAGGCGAGGCGAGGCGAGGCCAGGGCAGGGCAGGGCAGGCCAGGGCAGCCCGCTCCGGCCGAAGCCAACACCGCTCCAAGCCAGGGCACCTCCAGCCCCCCGCCTCCCCTCTCCCACAGCTCCGCTACCGGCGTTATCCCCTCCGGCCGTGTTTACCTGGCCGCCATCTTGGCACCTCCGGAAACACCCCGCCCACCCATTGGACTGCGCACCACAGCCAATCATCGGGCGCTTTGCTGCCTTGGGCCCGGCCTCTCCGGTCGCCATGACAACCGGGCAGGGCAGGCCGCCGGCGGCGCTGCGAGGCGGGGCGGCCCGTGGCGGGGCGGAGGACGAGGGAACCGGCCCCGGCCCCGGCCGCGGCCCTGGCGGTGTCGCCTCCGCGGGCAGGGGCTTCTCCCCTGGTGGCTTTTGGGGACACACGTCCCCTTCCTCGCAGCGAGGCTGGTCTGAGGGAACAGAGCCACCTCCTCGCGCCCAGGAGTGCTCCAGAAGGGTCTGGCGGCCCAACGCGTACCAAGTGAGGTGGTTTTGTCAGGATTAACAGCAGCGCTCTGGAAGAAAGGCAGGCGGCGAGTTTTACAGCAGATCTAGTTGTCATGAAGGAGTATGGCATCTATTCCAAAAGTAAACCTTGTACTTTACGCAATGCCTAAGGGTTCATGCTGGGACAGAATGACTAGGGTCGGTCACCTTGCTCTTCAAGGATGGAAAAATCCTTCTAAGGTTCCCACTAGCCTTGGGTTCATACGGTAGAGAGAAAACCTCAAAAACACTAGTCCCAGGTCTTGCAAGGTTGTTCATTGTGGATTGTCTCTCAGTATCAGAGCTTGTGTTTTCCTTAAACTGCTCCAAGAATGTGGTAAAGCTCTTAAAAACTCAACGGGAATTCTAAGCCAAATAGCTAGCTCCTTTACAGGTGAACAGAGTCTAGGCAGAGTGCTCTATAAAGGTCTTGTTTATTTGGAAGATTGTCTTACACCTTGTCCTTTCAGTTTTCATAAGTGAGACAGGCGAAACAAGTATTTAGGAGCAGCCTGAAGGTGATTCAGCAAGAAAATCTTGCATGTAAGAAGCAACAGGAAGGGAGGCACGGGGAAACTGCAAGAAAAAGAGGAAGGGATAAGGCTGACATCACTAGCACTGAAATATGTCTGAAAGATGGGAGGGTTTGTAATTGAAATAATTTGTAATGACATGCATTTTTGAGTGACTATTTGATACATTGAAAACTAAATCTCAGTATCAAGACTTGTGAGAAAGGAATTGCTGACACCAAATCAGGATACAACCCAGATGTGGACAAACGGTTCAGCCATGAAGGGAATGAGAAAGGGGCAAGAGTTTAAGTGTTATGAAGACAGATAATAAGGAATATGGCTTTGAGTAGGGATTTCTTGATGGATCACAGCTTCTGAGATTGGCTGTGCATGGAAAGAAAAAAACACCTTTCTCATCGACATAAAGCAGATCTTCAGATTCATTTCCTTTTTATGCCATAATTTTACATCCTCAGATTCATTTCTAAAATCAATTAATTCCGTAAGTAATCACTTTTTCATGAACTACATGTAAATTTCACACTCGGCTTGCTAACTAGTTTTTCCTCTCATCTGGGAAATCAATTTTTAGGAGATTTATTTTATTTACATTTAATAATTGATTGTATTTGGTATACAGATAAGTGGTAATTGATAAATGTATTGATATTGGATATTCATTGTCATTCGTTCTAGCAAAGTATTAGACCATTAGGCTGCATGATATTTTGTTAATGTAAGCTAATTTGAGAACACTACAAAAATTGACAGATGTGTGACATCTTTATGACCTGTGAATTTATATGTTTGGTAGGGATACATTTTCAGAAGTCGAGTTTAATTTCATGACACAATTTGTATCTAAACGTTGTGCAGCTTATTTAGTATCCACAAGCCAATTTGTGGCACAAATTGACACTGGTAGTGTACACAAATGAAGTACCCATATGTTCACCTGCATTTCATTTTATAATGACAAATTTATTGTACTTAATTTAAAAAGGCAAATTTCAGTATAATCTCCAGGTTTCCTTCAACAAATTCTGACTTCTCGCAGGTTCTTCCATAAGAAAAAAGGGTGGATAGCTCCTCCCTGGCTTTCAACAGCCCAGCAGCATTTGTGTTCGATTGCTGAAGCTGCTAAAGAGATTGCTGGCTGCTTAACACAATTTGCAACTTACTGGTTTTCTGCTGAAACAATGTGTAGAGTCTTTTTATCTGGGGAAGAAAGGGGAAGGCAGCACACGCTTGTGACCAGCACTGATGTCCTTACACCAGATTTGTGAGGACTGCCCTTGTGTCCAAAACTTGATTCAGTGTTGAATTCTTCTCGTGCCAATTTTCTGTTCCCCGTTGAGCAAATATCAAAATCACCTGATTTATTTCCTTTTGGTCAACGGATCTAACTTCCTTTCTCACTTGCATTCCTGTCCTGGAGACCTGCCAAACAATGACTCTTGTGAATGAAAAGAGTAGTGCCTCTGAGATTCCCATGGAACATCAAACTAGCGCAACACAGTAGTTACAGGTTAGATGTCTTTGATGCTATTATTAAGAACTACTTGAACTTTAGAAGGGAGGCCTACTGCAATTAGATGTAACATCAAGTTTAATTTCACTCTTTCAGGATCATTATGAATTTTCAGGTTCTAGGCTATTTTCTCTATATTGCTGTTTCCTACCTTTACCTTTTGCTGTTGGATACTCACAGGTACTACTTTGAGTCCCAGTTGTTAAAGTTTAATTTTTCAGGTGTATTGTCTTGTGGCAACGGCAATATGAGGTTCCTGCTACAGGAATATCTGTAGAGCAAAACACAGGGTCTGCTCAGGAATTGAAAACCTCTGAGGGCTGGTTTTTCTGTTGTTACTGTAGAGTAACCAAGTATTAGTGTATAGCAGTATGTTACTTCTAGCACCTGCTGTCCCAAGGTAGTCTTAAGCAAGTTTGCTTGAGGAAAGGATATCCTGTATTCATTTGGGGAACCACTCTGTGCTTCTGGTGCTATTTTTACTCCTGGCACTGTTTAGGATGGACTCTTGATACCCCCACCACATTCCGCAGTGTGCTCTGCATCAAGCCTGAACAGCGCATTTTTCCACACCTGTGCTTGTTTTCATGTGGCAGCACTGAAAGAGAGCATGCTGCTAGTTTCTGGGTAAAAAATATTGGTTATGATATACAAAACTCAGCATTGCTTGGTTTCTTTTTGAAACAGTCTCTTAATGAGTAACTGTAACAGAAGTGGTCAAATTTGTCAGATACCAGAAAAGCTAATGCCTAAGTACGTGCCTGATCCCCATGGCAGGTTTTCACAGTGGAATTCTCTTCTTCAGACTGGCTGGAGTTTAGATTGTTGGGCTTCAGGACACGGTGGAGGCCTGAACTATTTCATCTGACGTGTCCTTGAAGCCGAGTTTAGCTAATCATAAATAATCAGGTGCAAGCTACATTCTTATTTCCAGAAAATATACACAGTTTCCTAGTGCAGAAATGGAATCTACTGCAACATAAATTATGCATTATTAGCTGTTTCTTGGCTTTTAGCAGTAAATGAGAACATCAGAAACTTTTTCTTAAGCATGGAAATATGCTACATTTTATCGTTTTGAGACTGTTTTGGAAATATGTCGAAATGATCAAGAACTGAATTCTTGTTTAAACACAATAGGAAGGCCTTATTGTATTAGCAGATTACAGTCATTGTGTTAGTATACTATCTACCTTGTATTCATTTTTGCTAACATAATGAGAAATTTTTCTAGCATGATTATATTTTAATACAATAAAATAGTGTTGGAAAGGAGAATTAATATGATTTTAGAGAGAGATGTAAAGACAATAAAATAACCTGGTTTTTCCCTAAACTTTTAATTTGTTGCTAACTTAAAAAATACTTTTTATTAATCCTTTAAAATAATTATATTCAAATGAGCATTTAAAGTCAGTTAAAAGGATTACAGAGGGTTTTTTTTCCACGTACTGTGCCATATAAGAACCAAATTAATTCTTGCTAAACAAACATTACAAGAACCATCATAGAGACAATTAATGGAAATCTCCAAAGAACATTATCTAAGACCGTACATTAAAGTATATTAGTAAATATTCTATATTATATATTGTAAGTAGTAATGATGTTTTGTAATTTGAGCTCTCTTTACCTCATTCAAAGTAAGACTTTAATCCAGGCAGGCCTTTGCCTGAGTCCTGATTGGAAGCCCGTTAAAGTCAGTGGAAAGATTGGCTTCATTTAGGTTAGGATTAGGCCAGGATTATGCAGCAGAGAGCACAGAGCTGTTACACCACCACACAACTTGACCGCGTGTGCATACAGTTGGTTTATATACCAGAGATTGTCTTCTGTCAATTGATCTAAATCTGAGGTCCCCTTGTGTTCTCATTCCCACATTCCTAAGGACACGAAGCAAAAAAAAAATGGAAGGGGATGTAATAAAGAACAGGGTTCTGAATAAAAATGGGCTTGAGATCTATATACATATACTCCCCTATGTACAGTTGGGAAGCTTCACTATGAGCTCCCTTCTTTCTCCTTCTACTGCCACTAGCCAAGAAGAGCTCCATGGTCGGTCCGCAGGGCTCTTTGTTATGCAGCATCAGAGCAGGTCTGCTCAGATGCTTCTAAATTTACTTGTTTGACAGCACTACAGAACTGAACATTGTAGGATCAAGCCCTGAGCTTTTACTGAGACTGTCTGACTGTCGTTTACTATGTCCTTGTTCCTCTGAGGTTTGCATTTTGATGAAAATTCTGTCCATAGATACAGAAATAGATGTCCTTGGTTTTAAGCATCAGCAGCACATAAGCAAGGTGCTTTGTCTAGTTTTTTAAAAAAGGCATTGCTAAAGTATTAGCACACAGTTAGTATTCAGGGAGGAAATAATACCTTTTGTTCAAAATTCCTCACTGAAACTTGAAAGTTCTGCAATCAGTTATCATTTGTACCACAGGCTTCCTCTGAGGAATGGGCAACGTATTTTCAACTTCAGTATGTCACAGGTAGAGAGGGTTTTCATCATCCTTGTCTATTGCAATGGGTTTTGATCCCATTTGGACTGCTCTGGTCAGATTATTAAACCACCTCAGCTTTCAGTCCTGTATTTTGTGTGGATTTATTCTGATTATGACCATTGAATAGTATGGCAGTTTTGGAACCGATTCAAAAGCAGATCAGATTTTGCTTTAAAAGTGGTGATACTGTGGTTGTGGATAGGGAAGAGGGGAATGAGCACAAACAGGTAGAGGAGTGCTAGCCAACTAATTTTAAATGGCCACTGAAGGTCTGTGGCAGATTTTAGATACCGTGTCAAGCCAAGGAACAAATAGAATCATAGAATGGTTTAGGTTGGAAGGGACCTTAAAGATCATCTAGTCCCAACCCCCCTGCCACGGGCAGGGACACCTCCCACTAGACCAGGTTGCTCCAAGCCCCGTCCAACCTGGCCTTGACCACCTTCAGGGATGGGGCCTCCCTGGGCAACCTGTCCCAGTGCCTCACCACCCTCTGTGAAAAATGTCTTCCTGAGATCTAATCTAAATCTCCCCTCTTCCAGTTTGAAGCCATTAGCCCTCGTCCTGTCACTACGTGCCGCTGTAAAAAGTCCCTCTCCAGCTTTTTTGTAGGCCACTTTCAGACACTGGCCACAGTATCTGACAATTACAATTAGACTAATTAATCTTGTGGGGTAAATCTGCAAAAAAGGTGTAAGCACTTCAAGGTGCAGATGATCTGGGTTCTTAGAATTAAGTTTGCAGAAAGCAAAAGCATAACTGAGCTGTAGTACCCATACTGATCTTAACCTAACTTGTTCAGATACCAGCAACGGCAGGGCAATGAGGCTTCAAGGTCACTTCTCGTTAAGTGCCACAGCATTTATTCAACTACTTCGGACCTGATGACTGTCGTACTAGCTAATCTGACCCCTGTGTTGCTTCACCTACATTTGTTACTTTGAGTATAGGATATGTCTTATGGGACCTGCAGCTGTATAATTCACTGCGATGTAGACATCACCCCTAACTGAGAGTCTCCACCTACTCTAGAACAAATTTCAGCGATTAAAATACATCAGTCCCAATTTTGTTGCGATGAACACAAAGTCTGTATACTGGATTGGGACTGTTCTGGCAATAGAAGAGCAACACCCTTCTGCCATATCACTAGATGAAATCATCTGACTGTTTTTACACAAGAAGAGTCAGAAAGCAGTTTTCTTAAGCACTCAGAGAGTTTTTCTTTGTGTATTATTTGGCATTATTTAGAAGCACAATAGTCAACCTTACAGCTAGGAGTTCCTTCATGTGTCACTCAGATACAGAGCTAGGGCAAAGCGCTTAGCCTCTCCTTGGTTTAGTTTGTGAAACAAAGAGCACTATTTTAAGTACTTTTCAAGGATATTAGATAAAATTAATTAGTTTAGTATTTGTACTGCACTAAAGGTCTATGTAATTTGAAAGTCTTATGACAATCTCGATCTTTTTAGTTTTATTTTGTGTTGATTTAACTCTGAAGGTCTAGTTTTGATACTCCATACTGTATTTGAATGTGCTATTGTTTCATTTATATAAATAACAGCTGATTTTTCAAGCTACTGTAATGAACCTATTTAGTCGCTATGTATATCAATGCCCTCTACTGGTTTGAAACACGATTGCTCAGCAGAGGGTATTGCTATTCTCCCTTTATTGAGGAAACTGTAATACTTACATTATTTTCCTTTGGTAGAATTTTGGTTGTGTATCCAGGCCGTCTGTGAAGTGCAAGTACCTGCACCATGTGCACATCATCTGGGTGACTGTTGTGCTACAAGCGTAATACTGTGACAGCTTTTTTGTTGCCTTCCGTGTGTTTTTGTTTCACTGGATTTGCTATTCTTGCTGTGAACGACAGGCTCGTAGGTAGCTGTCTTGAGGAGGAAGAAGGCACTTACCTGAGACTCGGTTCAGCACAAAGCTGCTGTGTAGATGTTCCGTCAACACAATGGCCACCACTCTCTCTGCTCTTCAGCCTGGTCCAGGGCCTACCTTAGAAGGTGAGGGGCAGTTGTGTTGACAGGCTGTGGTGTAAATAACCCTTGAGGCACAGGAGCTGCAGAGGTAATGAAGTGCCTTGAGGAAAAAGTCTTAACTATCAAGGGATGGATCCGCTCCCCCCCTGCCACAAACCAGAGGTCACGTGGATGAGGAATGTGTATCCAAAGATAATGCTACCTTCAGAGAACTCTACTTACAGGTAAGTAACTCTTCTTTAAAGGAGGTATCTTTGTGTGGCAGACTGTTTATGGGAGCAATTTGAATTGAACTTTAAATGAAAAAGGCATATCTCTGTAAGTGGTAATAATTTTAGTCATCTCGCTGTGGCTAGGGGTTGTGGAATTCATTAGCACAGATTAACATATAAAGTGGGTGAGATATCTAATAGCAAACGTAGAGGTTTAGGGACCTTAATTCATCACTGAATGAACAGCGTGTACAGTATTAGGGACTATGAAATTTTTAATTTACACAAAGTGTCCAAGAATATAGGGAATAAATTTAAACCCAAAACAGATAATGGAGCTGTGCCCTGCCTAGCTGGCAAGTTGAATTGTTTTTACACTGAGTGAAGAAAGCTAATTATCCCAAGCACAAGGAGACTGCTAAAAATAATAAGATTATAAAGAATAATTTGCTGATATAATTACAACAAAATTGGGTACACACAATCGTCAGATACATGTATTGCTTGACCTGGGCGAGAAAGTGAAATAAATCCTTCCTCTATAGCCTTCGTAAATTTGTTTTTATCATCTCCAAGTGGTGTTTGCACAGGCAGCACAATTTGCATGTGTAATGTGGCTGTACAAATTGACAACAAGTAAATTATTCAAGGAAATAGGCTGGTCGTGGGTCTGAACTATCTCGCAAAGCCTATTCATTTTGAAGAATCACTGAGACGTGAAGCTCATACATCAACCATTTTCTGACAATCCTCAGACTTATTGTCTCCTAAAATGTCATTATGGCTATTATTTATGAAGCTAATTCATTTATTAATATATATTTAACTCTGACTTGTCATGCACCTTAGCAGGCATTCTGTGCACTGCATATTTTTGAATAGATGAAAGAGTTTTGCATGCTTTAATGATTACTGTAAGCTGCTATAGATTTATAGAATGCAGCTTTATTATCTACTTGCATTAATACCTTTTTGTAACTTTTTTTCCCTTAAAGCCATCAAATATAAATGGCAAATGACATATCCAAAAGATTGTATAAAAAGAGATTTTCTCAGAGTTTGTTGAATTTTAGAACGAATGAGGTAGCTAACTGTTAAGGCCTATTTCATTTTTAAGAGTATATAACAATTATGTGATTTTTTGTGTGTTTTGCTAAAAATGTAGGATGAAATGTATAAATTTAGATGTTTATTATCATTTTCTCTTTGAGGACAAGTGGCCATCTTTTGATTATACCAACAGGGGGAGTACAGTTAAGAGGGGGGAAAATGTAGCAGATGGAAAATAGATCTATCCTGCTGTAGTATACATAGAATATAGATAATTTCCCTCATAGAACAGTCCTTAGGAAATGCACAGCACAGAGAGTATGGATAATGAGGTTGCCTATGGTTTGTGGATTTTTTCATCTTGATATACTTATCTTTAGGGCATATTAAAAGACGTACGGATCGCAGTAACCCTTCTCTGACATCTGCAGAGTGTCAGGAAATTAAAAATTGCAATCTACTATGAGAAACATATTTGGGGTGGTTCTAAATTTTATTACACACACAGAATTCAGATTAGACTTGTAATTATAATAACAAATTGTCCAATTTAAATGCATAGTTATTATGATGGTATGGTCAATTTGACTATTTGTGAGGGCCCATGATCACGATGTGAGGCTACTGGGCAGTAGCCTGAGAACTCATTTGGAAGTTATGAGCTCCTGCTTGTGATATTGATACCACCCACAGATTTGGTAGGACATTTGGTCTTCCTCCCTCCATGTTCCCATCTGTAGGATGGGGATAAAAAGTTTTGACTTGCCTCCTGGCGGCACAAGGGAATAACCCATTGCGGTAAAGGAACTCTCTAGTCAGAGTGGTTCTTTAGTATTAGAATTAGGAATTGTCCTATTTTTCACCTATTCCCAGGACATGCTAGGTAGTAAAAGCCATGTGATTATGTTATACCAGAGAATGGACATTCTATGAATGAGGAGGTATCTCATACTGTATGTTTACCTTAAAATCCTCCAGAGCTATGTTCTTCATGGTCAAAGCTATTTCACCTTAAGCAGAAGGAGAACACAAGAGTGTCTTCATGTTCAGAAGTCTTTGCAAAACAAAGAATTACCAACTTCCTTAGGTAGCATGAAGGTCATTTGAAGCTAATGTTATAATGGGGAATACTATACATAGTCATATTGGAAAACTCCCTTATTACTTTGAATTCTTCAACTTTTTTAGAATGTTAATAAGAACACCAGAAGGTATATAGGAGCAAAGTCAAGTGACAGAAATAAGGACACTCTGAGAAACCAACTCAATCCAGACAAGACCAAAGCAACTAGTCAAGTGGTTCTGAGTGTGCGTAGTGAATAACTAAGTCAGTGAGAATAATCGCATTTTGTGCGTTGGAAATAGAAACTTATGTTTTAAAAAGTGTGCTGTCACTTTTGGTACTTGCAATTTCAGGTGCCTGCCTTGAGACATCTTAGAAGGTAAACCCAGACTTCCAGAATACTGGTTTTTTTTAACTGAGCCTAGTAGAATGATGTAAATTTACCCTATAATAACTCAGAATGTTTCAAAATTGACAAAATACGTGATTGAACTCATGCAGCTTAAATTTAAATATCTTTTGCCACTTGAAAAACTTTACAGTGTAAATATTGGTTGGTCTTTTGTATTTACGAGGAACAATGGTGTTTGCAGTCAGACTTTCAGTCATTCAGTAATCAATGCAATGCCTTCATAATATTTTAACTTGCCAGACAGTTTCAACTAGGAGAGGTAGATACACAAACTCCCTGCAGGTTTGTTGACCATAGCCAGTTAGATAGAGACTGAAATTAATGCTACCACTGAATTAATGTGGGAGACTGATTTCTAGCATATTTTATGTTAGTTTCTAATTAATAAAAGTAGGTGATCTCAAAATGACATTAAAGAAGAAAATTCACTGAGTGTTTCCCGGTTATATCTGAATATGTTTAGAGACTTTCTAGCTACAGTTTTTGCAAGTAAAACAGAATTTGAAGAAGGGATTGACTGAATTGTTTAAAAAGAGCATTTATTTTCCTCATGCAACGAGAGATTACAGACTTTTGCAAAGATACAGTGGGGCACATCAAACTCTAGTTCAAGCCATTACTGTGTACAGTAGTGGAGCTACTTTCTTCTTTTCCAGAGATCAAAATTACACCTGCTACATAAGATATTCATTCATCTTTATTCAGTAACCTGTAAAATTCAGAGTGTAGAGGGGGTGCAAATCTGCTTGATAGTTCTGGACAAAATTTTTCAGCTGTGATTTTCTGAGTGGCTCAGCTGTAGAGCCGCGGAGTGATGTGCGAGGAAAGTGCCCCATCAGACTGCCTGTGCGGCTCTTGCTGCTGCTCCTGATGACACTAATCCATATTCCACTTCTAAGTTGGCTGCTTCTCAGGGAAACGCTGCTGCTTCAACATCTTTTACTGCTGATCCTGCTTTACATTTTTGGAACATCCCAGGAATTCTCACATCCTCCTTTATAACCAGGGAAAGTAAACATAATTTATTGTTTCATAAAACAAAATTAATGAACCATAAAATCATTATGTATTCTAGCTGTAATGCCCTGTGCTGTGTTTAAGAACGTTAGTATATCCTGTGATAGTCTTTGTTGGGCTGCCATGGTATCAGACTGTATGGACAGCCTAAGTGACCAGCCTGAGATTCTTCATATGTGCTGGGTCTCTGTAGCTTCAATAGTCAAGTTGTTTTACTGTAGGCAGTATGTCAGGAATATGCCAGGTGATACCCAGAGCTGCTTGATAATCCCTTGAAAGCTTAAATCAGAAAGGAGTTAATGTGAGCAGCTTCTAGATGCTGCAGTTGCTGCAACCAGCCTACCTAGCTCTACCCCAAAATTCCTTTCCTTTTAGCTATATCATATGCGTATTTTGGTGAAGAAGGTTTGAACTCTCTTAGGGAAAAAAAACCAAAACCAAACCTAAACAAAAACCAGGCTTATTCATTGTGTAGCTCCCTTCATTCTGATGCAGTCACCCAACCAAGCATTGCCATCCATATGCAGCTAAAGGATGCTAACCATTAAGATGCCATGGGAATGCAATAATGACTGGGTTGTAAACCCCAGTACTTAATCATGATCAAATTCCAAACAAAGTGATTATACATGCCCTATAGACAAATAATCAATTCTTCACATTTCTTTTAAACAGTGACACAGTATTGCCAAGTGCTGATGGTTTCAGAAATAATGGATGTGTATTAACAGTGGAAGTTGACATGCCGTGTTAATTATATTTGCAAAGCACGCTGGGATTCTTTGGGATAGCACAGTCCGTGCAAAAGGTAAGATAGTTTGTGTGTATATTTTGGGTGATGAAAGAGTCTGCTGACCACACATTGTTAAGTGGGTGCAATTTAATTTTAAAATATCTTAACTGGCCTTTGACTAGAAATAAGTCCTTCAGGAGGAATTATTTGTTTAAACAAAAAGGAATTAATGGTTGTAAATCAACAAGCATTTTGGAAAATATTTCTTCCTAATTCTGCATAGCAAGTGTCAGGCAGATCATCGTGATTTAGCACATTTTAACAATAGTTTTATTGCATCTAATTTTTCAACATTAATTTTCCAAAAGTTTTGGGATCAGGATGTTCTTAAAAATTAGGTGTGATACGTACAATGCACAGAATCCTATTCTTTTCTCATTAAAATTTGTCTTACTTATTTGCAGTTTACACAGAGCTAGTTTCCAAGAGAATGATATAGCTTAAGAGATGGAGACATCATCTATATCATCCCTTATCTCTTAACAGCCAGTCATTTGTATTGTAAGTACCTAGTATATTTTCTTCATTCTTTTTTTCTTCAAAACTGCACAACACTGGTCTGTTTCTTTTTTTGCTGAGGAAATGGATCTTTTGATAAGGGCCCAATTAAATCAGTGCCAAGTAGTCTAAATTCTAAATGTAGTGTTCCCACTCTAAATTCTTAGTGTATCTAGTTACATATGTTTCAAAGTGTCAGAAAGCCCCAATCACATATTTTCTATATATTGAACTGTGTGTGCACAGCAGAAGTCTACCTGATGTGGATTTCTGTTGTGTTTGCTTTTGGTTTTTTTTTTCTAAGATTTGCACATTTCTTGCTGCCCACTGTTTTATTATGGATAGATATCGGTGAGATTGATTCTTCTAGCCTGTTCTGGTGTATGAATCAAAAAAGTCTGGTTTGTATCAAGCCCTTGATAAAACTCAGAAATACTAAAACTGGCTGGCTTGTCCATTTAGGGTCCCAAATGGAATCCAGTGCTGTTAATCAAGAATCCCAAAGAATGGATGCCGCTTTTGAGTTGCAGACAGCACTTAGCAAATTAGGTATTGCTTCCTAAGAGTGCTATAGATTTCTTCATTAACTGTCTGCTGCATTTTGCAGATGGTTGGATCAGCAGCAAGATCTCTGCAGCTGTGTGTAGTTGGCAGACAGGTGTGTAATTTTTGCACTTGTGAGTTAACCCTCAGCAAGAAATAGATTTTAACAGCAATGGGAAAGGTAGGACTTGAGTACGAGGTTAACCTTGCTGTTCATGCTTCTTTTTCTACATATCCAGTGTCAAATTCTGGTTTGTATTTGAAAGCTTGATTGCCTCTCCTACAGTCCTTTCATGCACTCAAATTGCCAACTTCTTAGTAGTAAAGAATTCTTAAAATATTTAGTGTTTATGAGAATGTAGAGAAATACAGTGTGTCTTGGAAGTAACAGAAATATGCGGTAAATGAGTCATGAAGTGGAAGGACCAAGATGGGAGTGGTGTTGAGACAGCGAAATCCTATGTAACTTGTTTACTTATGTTGGGTAGTGACAGGTTCCTGTTCAATCGTGAAACAATATGACTCTCTCCATAACTCAAATGAGGTTGTACAAAGAATTTCACTTTTTTTTTTTCACTATCTTTAATTTCTTTATATTTTTCCAGTTTGAGACTCTGATGAGAAAAACAATTCAAAAGAACAAATTGCCAGGGCCTGGAATTTTCTGCTTTCTTGTATAGCAACATGGTATGTGACAGAGAAGATCTAGGTACACAGCAGCCCTCTCAGTAAGTATGCGCATAGAACTAGTTGTATCTCTGAGATGCTCTGCAAGACATAAATTCTCCCTTTAAGTTGTGTCATAGTGCACTTGATGTTGGCTGTGTCTTAAAAGACAAAATTCAAAAGCAAAATTAATTTTGCAAAAGGATTTGAATGCCTGAGGATTAATTACAAAATCTTTGTGCAAGTTTCAGTTCCCAAGAATGGCTTGTGTAATAAATATCATACTTCATAAGGCTTTCAGAATATTAACAGATATTTATAGGCCAAAACAGTCAATCAATTGTAGGAACTCTTCTTACAACAGAAAACGTTTTGCCTTTACAGCAGTGGTATTCGTACTGACACTTACTTCTCTGAGAACTCTATAGATATTTGGTATTTAAAATGGAAAAAATATAAACAAGAAGGAATGGAAGAGGAGAAACCAATTACCTGTGCAAAAGCCCATGCATTAGAATAAAAAGAATTATCCACTTTTGGAAGCCATATATACCATATTTTATCTTCCTGAAAGTAACAAATATTCTTGAGATTGAAGTTTTAAAAAACACGCTAGGACCGAGATGGATTAGGGAGAAATGATATATTTAACAGTCATCTTTACTGAATAATCCACTCCCATTTACCATATACTTGGTTTCCACTAATTCACATAGGAAATGTTTGGAGATGGTTGCTAAACTCAATCCTGCCCCATACATTATTATTGCAGGACTGTACTATTTGGTATACTAATCTCAATAATATGTATGTATATATTTTCTTAAACTTACAGAGTCATGTTTCTAAGCATTTGAAGCATAGATCCCACAGGATTATCTAAATCTGACATTTATCTGGGTAAAAGCTAACACATAAAGTGTCATAGCTAATCACATGTTTTTTATACTTTCACTTGGAAAAGAAAGAGTACTGGAAGTGACACACTAACAAATAATACATAATCTGTACACGTGAAGTAATCTTTACTGCTTTGTTACTTCTTAAATATGTGACATGCACCGCTCACAAATACAGCTTGTTATCTTTGTAGTCGAGAATCATCATATTTATTGTAAGTAGCACAATAAGTAAATCATCACTAAAAATTTAACTTGGGAGAAATCACCTGTTTAAGATTCCAAGGCATGCTGTTTTTTTTTTAGTCATGTGATTTTAAAGTAGAAATCTGGGGGAAAAATCTCTCCTTAGTCAGACACAATATGGAAAGTTAGCAGTTATTCTGCTATGCTAAAACACTAAAATGATAATTTTCTTTCAATTTCTTTTATTTTACTGGATTTTTGAAGAATATGTAATAACAAGATTACATGAGAGATCAAAATACTGAAAGTCTTATTTTACACACCTTCATAAAATGTGAGGTCTGGAAGGAACTAGGAGTTCTAGTCGTTCTTCCCGGACACAAAGGAAGCTTTAGCTGTGTCATCTTCACCTTACTCTATTTCACTGTTCTTAATAGACAAAAGCTTTCCGTAAATACTTAAATAATTTGAACTAACAGTTGAACCTGTTCTCCCCTCTACGCAAATTTGAACCATAAAGCATTCTCTAACTTTCCTGTTGCCGAGACGAAATCCGAATACAAGTGTGTTAGAAAATACGTTTGCTTCTTTTACTTACTAGAAAAGTCAGGTTCTGACATGAAAATTTTGACTGGAAAAAAAAAAAAGCCATAAACAGAGATGATAAATGTCAAGGTCTATTTCTTCCCCAATTTCTGTGCAAGATACATGAGACTATAGAGTAATAAAACACAACATTGTGTCAGGCACAATTCGGTAGGTATTCTAGTTGGATATTCTTCAATTGTTGCAAGATAATCTCGCTTCCTAAACGAGTGTTAAAATAACCCTCACCTTGCTTGTGCCTAGAGAAGCCCAACTACATGTGCTATTAGTGTATAGCTATCATAAAAATAAATTAGCCAGTTTGCATTTTCAGGTTAATCTTCTATTTCATAATTGAATCAGTAATTACTATAAGTTAATATAATTAGGTGCTAACACTTAATTGAGAATTATTTATTCAAGAATCTTCACTATTGTAACATTTTTTATAGCTCCAAATCATTCTGAGTAATATACTGCATCAAATAAGCTTAACTAGAAATTGAATGGACATTACTTGGGATCTTGCAGTTTAGGATTTTTAAGCTACTTTTTATCACTAAGGTTCTTGCTGAAACAAGAGAAGAATGAGGTTTTTTGGCAGTCTTTCTAATTCTGCCGGTAGCTGAAGTGCCACCTGAGCATTTTCAAAGGGCTGAGGCAAATTATATTGGAAAGACTACACCTGTCTCCAGTGGTTGTTGATGAATGGCCCAAGAGGAGGCTTTACCTCTAAGTCTCTCTCAGAATAAGTGACTAAAATAAGTGAATAGCAATCCGTGATCAGTATCTGGTGATTGCATGTGTGCTTGTACCTTTAGCCTCATCCAAACGTGAATTCATAATGTGTTTGTTTCAGAAAAAATGAAACTTTCTAGCATAGTACATAGGTGCTACGGCTAATATAACTGAAAACACAGGCATGCAGTTTAAAGATTGTCTCAAAGATCAGTGAGGTTTTCATCATCTCTCTTGTTTGGATTAAATTCATCCCTGCCAGTAATTTACTGAATTTACTGAATATATACAAGTTAGTCTGTGTGGCTTTGTCTTTGTTATGTGTGCCTGAGTATAGGCTCACTTTTTCTGTACCATATGGCTTGAACAAGTTGCATTTCTTCTACACACCTGAATTTGCTTGAGCTTGCATCATCCTTCTCTTGGCCTGCTGCGCTTGGTTGGCTCACTCCAGTGTTAACCAAAGCGTAAATCAAGGCATAGCCTGTGAGGTCAGTTAGGGGAGTTTAGATTTGAGTGTGAGCACAAGTCTAGAGTGAACATGACAATATATGAAGACAATATGTCTAACTCTTTTAGCTAATACTCAATATGCAAAAGTAAAGGAAATATGGAATAATTACCTTTTGACCTCAGTCCTGCTATAAATCAGATCAATTCGGTAGAAGGAAGTATGGTAGAACTTAGAAGGCAACTTGTGTGTTACATCCAAATTTTGCATTGCTGATTCAATGTATTCCAGACCAAGGTGTGTCTGGGTGAACAGTTCACAGTGGTTTCACTTGCTGGTTCAGAAGAAAAAAAAGGCATTTTTCAAAGCGGTGTGAAAGCGTTAAGCTGTCTGACTCCCAGGAAAGTCAATACTAGTTGTGCTGTTAGATGTCTGTTTCCTGCTTTATAAAGTAACAATGAAGTGCAGTAGGTTCAACAGAACTTCAGAATTACTTTGATAAATCTGTCAGAGCAAAGAAATATTAAAATCTGTGTACTGTCTGTTTGCCTTTTTTCTTGAAATATAAATTAATTATGACTATATAAAAACCTTTTACCATAGCTAATTAATCAGAATCTCCTCATAAACTATGTGTCGACAGCACTGTATGTCTAATTATCTTTTTCACTTCAGAATTGTGCAGTTGAATAATGAAGAAAACATTACCTGATGAATTCTTTTATTTTATGATGATATCTCTAGAGACAGAAAAGACAGAGCAGCTTAAATGCCATCTTAAATTACATCTTGGCCTTGGCAAGCTTTCAGCTGGTTTTGATTTGCATGGAAACCATTTTTGTAAGACTCATATTCTCTGAAAAACAGAACTTAAAGCTATAACCAGAATAAATTATCTATAGCTATTTAGGGCTCTATTAAATCTAGATGCTAGGCACCCTTTTCACATGCAGAATGCAATGGAACAGCTTTTAATACCCTGTCAACCTGTTCTGTGAAAAGTCGATTGGGCAGGGAAGGTTTGATTTGGCTGGTTTTATTAAAATATCTTTCCCCTCCTTACACCATCATGAACCACTCAGCCTAATTTAAACCAGGCAAATTCACCAATCTGTCTTGCATGTCTATAGAAACAGCTTTTATTTTTTAAAGTGATGACATCTACCCATAACTGTTGGCATGCAAGCTCAAGACACAGTTATTCATACACTGCTGATAGGGAATTGTTCTTTATATGATATACCAATATAGGAAGCACATTCATGGATTAGATGTATCCATGCCTCCCTTTTTGGATTGCATCATGCTCTTTATAGCTAGTTAAGACTTTTGCCTAGGACACAGGAGGGGGGCCAAGTCAAATACTTTTAGACTGTGCATCTCATTAGTCAACCTTTTCAGTTTGTTATGCTTTTATAATTTAGAGTATGTCCACCTGCAGTACCACTGTGGAATGTAAGTATTATCATGCCATACAGGGTTTCATAAGAATGCCTGTTAGGATGGTAAAATTATGCTCTGATCTAGTCTTATTAATTACTTAGATCAGAACTTAATTCGATCTAATGCCTGAATTCAGTGCTTGTTTACTATGGTGCAGGCCAGCTAAAACCAAGGGAGCTTCTTTTGATGTGTACTGGTGAGAAAAAAGAAGGCAGTTATAAGTATCTTAAAAGCAAATACTTACAATATTTGAATGAAAGATTTCAAAAAACTTAAAAAGAGAGTTGCTCTCTATTTCACCTCCTGTGCTTCCCAGAAATACTGATCTAGATCATGTTGTCTAAAATAGGAATGTTTTGTCTAAGCATTGGATTTCCATATGCCAAGTCTCTTCTGTGTGGATCCTTGCAAAGTTATTGGGAAAAGTTGCAATAATGCAGTGTTTATTTCTTGAAGTGCATAGGGAGAAAATAAGCCTGAGACAAGACTAATTCTAGCTCTGAAATACTACACTCACTGATAGGTACATATGTGAAAAGACTACAGAGACCTAATAGCGACAGTCATATAAGTTTTATACATCCTAATAAGCAATCTGAAAATGTATACCTTAAGTTCAGATTTAGAGCATGCTAGAGAGTCAGCTAGTCTGACCTCCATGGTTAATGAATTCCATGAGGAGCGAGCAAACACTAAAAATGCCCCGTAGCTCAATGTCTTCAGCCAAAAAGAACTAATCCAATTGACTGAGACCAAAGAAAACGACTGGGGATGTATGGTTCCAGAATGTCTCTGAGGTATTCAAACCCAAGTCAATTTAAGGACTTGTAAGTTAATAACTAGGACTTTACACATAATCCTGTACTTTACAGGTAGCCAGAGAAGGTTTTTTACAACCAGGGTAATGTGATTTTCATGCATGGTGTCAGTCAAAATTTCAGCAGCTGAGTTCCAGACTAACCGAAGTTTCTTCATCAGTGCAATAGTAAGACCTACAAAATGCTGAGATGGAAGTGCCTTGGCTAGTTCTAGAGTGGACACAGGCGTGCAACGTGTATGAGAGAGAGCAGATACCATAGTTTTTTCTCTGTGTTTTAAAACAGGAGGAAATAAATGACCCGGTAACTAGGTGAATATGAATACTAGAATATATGACAACCTCAATTATTACCTGCTATTTTAGCATTATATCTCACCTATCGGATATGGTAAACCACTATATTTTGGTGCTTGAAACTATAAAGGTTGGGAGTCTGTCTTAGAACAAACTAATCACATTTTTTAGCATGTATGTGTTAGCTGCAGTAGACATGTATTGATGGAGAGGGTGGGGAATGGTTTTCTGACTTAAAAATGTCTGTGATAAAGGGTTGTTTTTTCCTTTTCATGTTAAAAAAAGTTAAACTGCTCTTTCCAGACACTGTATGCCTGCTTTAGAATTGACTGAGTGAAGGATATCGTTTTCGACTTCAGTGGTGGTTGTTGTAATGATGAGCTGTTTGTACCTTAGCAGATGATAAATAGATACATAGACATTTAAGCACAGAGCCACCTCAGTTCATCTTATACTTGCCTTGGCAGATGAAACTTGCTTTTCAATAGCTATTCTCAGATATATTGCTGAAAGTTAAGATATGAGAATCAATCATTAGGGATGAAAGCGCTGGGTATTTATAGGAGAAAGGGTTATTAAAAGAAGATCAGCAATGGTTTTACCAAGAATAAATCCTGTCAGACAGAATACGACTGAGTTCTTTGAAGGAATGACAAAAGAAATAAATGATGGGAACGTGGTGGACATAATTTATGTAGACTTCAGTCAGGGGTGTAGCCAGCAATTTGAAGTTTGTACACATCCTGGCTGATCCTTTGCCCCCTGCCTGCAGTATCCCCATAATCTCACACAGCAGACAGGCCATTGCGTATGATCACTAATGCAGCAGGCACACATAGATGTAGATTTGTATCAGAGCTGTGCTTTCAGAGCCCAGAAAAAAAATGCTGGCCCCAGGAAAAAACAGATTGTATTTTGTGTGTGCTGCTTAAACTGACAGTTTTAGAAAACGTCTTTGGTAAGACAAAATCAGAAATACAGGTACCAGCATTATAAAGGTAGAATGGCCTCGGTCAATTAGGAATGTATTTCTCTTGGATATTTAGTAATTTTTCTCCTGACATATTTCCACTGTTATTTGCAGACTAAAAATCAAATCTTATTTACCACTTTTTCTGAGTTTTTAAGAGTTTAGGAACTCTACCCTCTAGTTCCTGTTTCTAGCACCAAGTCCATAGTATGGTTCCCTGTTTCCAAAGGACTCCTCCAGTACGATTACATCATTTTATGTCAAATGCAGATGTTTTCACTGTGTTTTGCAAGTATTGCTAATCCAATGAGTCAGAAAAGTCTGGAGTACTGTGTCCAGTTCTGGGCTCCTGGGTTCAAGAATGACACAGAACTGCTGGAGAGGGTACAGCAAAGGGCTGCAAAGATAATTAGGGGGCTGGAACATCTTTCTTACGAGGAAAGGCTGAGGGAGTTGGGTCTTTTTAGTCTGGAGAAGAGAAGACTGAGGGGGGATCTCATCAATGCTAATAAAAACTTAAAGGGAGGGTGCTGGGAGAATGGGACTGGTCTTTTTTCAGTGGTGCCCAGTGATAGCACAAGAGGTAATGGGCACAAACTTGAACATAGGAAGTTCCATCTAAACACAAGGAGGAACTTCTTTCCTTTGAGGGTGGCAGAGCACTGGCACAGGCTGCCCAGAGAGGTGGGGGAGTCTCCGACTCCGGAGCCATTCCAAACCCACCTGGATGCCATCCTGTGCAACCTGCTGTAGGTGAACCTGCTCTGGCAGGGGAAGCTGGACCAGATGATCTCCAGAGGACCCTTCCAACCCCTGTGATTCAGTGATTCTGTAAAGTCTTCTCTCAGATTTTGTCCTGCCTCCTCTGAAAAACTGAGTGGTGATCACACAGAATTTCAACCACCATCTCTATGTTATTTCCTAAAGTAAGGCCAGTTTTCATATCATATACATAGATGGTAGACTGTATGGTGGTTACTTACTTGTAACCTTTTCTGATTGCACCTGTAAAAAGTCTACTCTTCTTCAATTTATATCTTATAATCTATGATATATTACTGGGTGTTATTACCTTCAATAATGTAGTGCTCCTAACTCATATTATTTCCATTCTCTTGCATGTAATTAACTAGACATCATCCTTCTGTCTTTACCTACATGTTAAAATTATGCTTTGCCTTACATTTTTTTCACAGTCCCTTTGGCTAAGTCTTTTAATTACTATTTCTTCATAATAATAATGTTGCAGCTAAGCTTGAATTAAATCTATGGCTTTAAAGAGCCACACACGTAGAATTTGACTTCAATTTCAGATCTGAACCTTACACTGGGATCCTGAGTCCTGAAACTGTGCATCCATGTTTCTATTTTATAGCTCACCTTAATTTCTGAATAATGTATGTATTAGGCACATATCGTTTCTTTACAAAATTATAAGCAACTGAAGCAAAGGAGAACAGATTTGTTTGAAGCTGGATATAGATTTTCAAAATCTGAGCTACATACTTTTCCTAGGTCTTTACCACACATCTTACACTACTGAGATTCTGCTACATGGAATATGATGGAATGTAAATACAGAGTACACTGGGTTGTTTTGCTAACACAGAGTATGCAGAAGATCTAGTAATTCTGCCCTCAGGTGCCCGAACACATGTGCTTTTGACCCCGAAGGAGCTGTATTCTTGGTCTTTTGGAACATAATTTGCATCTAACATGAGAAGGATTTTACCTGCAAGACCTTGGTCTGTCCTCTAACACTTGCTTTGCTTTTAGCTTTTGTCTAAAATTTTAAGTTTTGCAAAAATCTGAGGTTTTTTTCCCACAACATTTTGAGATATGAAAGATTGGAACAACATGAGGAGAGTCTGTCATAAAAATCACTGCTTTTTCTTTTTGGAGCATCGTATCTGTTTGTCCCTTCCCATTACTACTAATGCTCACCACTAGACAGCCAGGGAGATTTGTTCAAGTAAGCATGTAATCACGTCCTCTAAGAAGTGGTGAACCAGATTACCACAAGGCGTGCAAATGTTTGACAGATTATTACTAGCTGTGTGCTTGCTTACAAGAGTCAGACCAATCTGTTCTCTTTTCTGTGCTATGTAGGTTCAAATACTAGCTGAATTGTTCTTTGTGTCTTATTATGTCGGCTTCCCTGAATGGGAATGTAATGATATATGGTGGTCTCTCCACCTGCATGCAAGCATCGACACGTACTGAAAGTTTGCGTTGAATAGCAGCAGCTGGGATTTTGTTGCATGTTCATCTTTCTACCAGTGCTATCCTTCAGGGTGTCATTATCAAAGTAGAGCATACTTCTCAACCTCAAACAGTGTGAGTCTTGTGGAAAAAAAAAAAAATCAAGCAGTGAGATATGTGAAATTCTCATTGAATTAATGGGTCTCTTTGATTTTTTGCCCAGGAGAATACAAAAATCAAAAAAATTTTAAGCCAAAAAAATCTGGTGTCTCCTGGGTAAAATGTGAGAGTTGAGAAGTATGACATAAGCATTAGTAGCCTTTGTGCCTCTTGATAGCTCTGCTGAATCTCCCAAGACTCTAAAAGTTGATTTGTCAGCTTAACATTAGCTTCAGCCTTAGCTGCAGCAGTAGCTGTTGTTTCACCTTTATCAGCAGAAATAGTACAGCTACTGGAGGGACTGATGTGGTAAATCTTTTTGTGACACCATTTTGTTTTTGCTACTATCTCTAATTGGCTTGCTCGTGCACTCTGCATCCCAAGCTAGATAGGCTGAAAGCTTCATCACACTTTAATTAGAAAAGAGCTATTTTAAAGTTACAGAGTTGACTAATTTTATTCATCAAGTCTCTAAGGGTCACATTTTCAAACTGGACCACTTAAAAATGTCATTGGTGGTGTTTTGCACAGGCTGAATTCACAATACTGCATTATAAGCATCATAATTTGACACATTCACAAAAATGAATTTAAGTCTGAAGCAAAACACTATGGTTTTTGTGGGCAAAACGTTAACTGAGGTTGGTTAATATTTTATCTTTTGTTGTGCTTACTGCTTACAGCTTCCATCTATTTGATCAAGTCTGGATGCTCAGTATTGAGTGGTTAGATATAAATTCATTCCTTGGCATGACTCCCTCTTTCTTCTTTGTTCTTTTATTTCCTAATCACATTAACTTAAATTAATATATGGGTTTGCAAATTAAGGCCAAGCATATCTCTTAACACACTTTAGAAGTAAGGGTGGCCACATGAGGGTCATGAAGAGTTCTAGGATGTACTAGGACATACTAGGTTGGAAGGGATCATTAAGATCATTGAGTCCAACCATCAACATAGCACTGCCAAAACAACCACTAAACCATGTCCCTAAGCATCACATCTACACATCTTTGAAATATCTACAGGGATGATGATGCCACCACTTCCTTGAGCAGCCTGTTCCAATGTTTGATAACCTATTGGGAGAGAAATTTTACCTGATATCCATACTACCCTGCCCCGATGCAATTTGGAGCCATTTGCTCTCATCCTATCACTTGTTATTTGGCAGAAGAGACTAACCCCTAACTCTCTACAGCCTCCTTTCAGATAGTTGTAGAGAGTGATAAGGTCTCCCCTCAGCCTCCATTTCTGCATGCTAAACACCCCCAATTCCCTCAGTCACCCCTCATAAGACTTGTTCTCTAGGCCCTTCACCAGCTTTGTTGCCCTTTTTTGGACACTCTGCGGCACCTCAATATCTTTCTTGTATTGAGGGGCTCAAAACCGAACACAGTACTCGAGGTGGGGCCTCATCAGTGCCAAGTACAGGGAAAAGTCCTGCTGGCCACACTACTCCTGATACTGGCCAGGATACTGTTGGCCTTCTTGGCCACCTGGGCACACTGCTGGCTCATATTCAGCAGGCTGTCCACCAACCCCCCCGGGTCCTTTTCCACCAGGCAGTTTTCCAGCCACTCCTCCCAAGCCTGTAGCGCTGCCTGGGGTTGTTGTGACCCAAGTGCAGGACCCGGCACTCGGCCTTGTTGAATCTCACACCATTGGCCTCGGCCCATCGATCCAGCCTGTCCACAGGCTCCCTCTCTAGGGCCATCCTACCTTCAAGCGGATCAACAATCCTGCCCGACTTGGTGTCATCTGCAGGCTTACTGAGGGTGCAGTTGAATTACTGAGGGACAATTCCCTTGTCCAGGTTGTTGATAAGGATACTAAAGAGAACTGGACCCAATACTGAGCCCTGGGGAACACCACTTGTGACTGGCCCCGACTGGATTTAACTCCATTCACCACCACTCTTTTTGGCTCAGCCTTCCAGCCAGTTTTCTACCCAGCAAAGAGTATGCATGTCCAAGCCATGTGTGGCCAGTTTCTCTAAAACAGTAAAGCTGATCGTACTGAACTTTCTGGACATTCATATCCTCATCTGTGAGCTAATGTGTGGAAGGGAAAGAGGGACAAAGATCAGGGAGATCACCTGAGATGAACTGCACACTTTGCTTAGGTAATCTTGCAATGTCTTTGCCGTGTCTTGTGGGACTATAGGACAGTCACTCTTATCTCTCACCTGCAAATCACTCCTTTGCTTCATTGTAGTTAAAAACATTTCTTTCTACAGTGGGATCCTGTGGTTCATTGGCTTTCTTATTATAGCTTCAGACATTCCCCAGAGCAGCCTCTATTTGAGGAGCGATTTTCAAGTCAAGCTTGTTGGGATTTTTGTTGTTCTGGATCCTGATTTAGGGGTCTCTGTAGAGCTCTGAACAGTTGCAGACTGTTCATTCTGTATTTAGCTTTTTTTTTTTTTTTTCTGCTAAATAAAATCCATTCCATTATACAGTCTAGTACCATTGTAGTCGGAGAGGGATCTCCGGCTCGCTATTCCAGATAGGTAGTGGGGCACAAAGAGCCACATCACATATGAAAAACAAACCTCACCTATTCAGGTGTGTTGACTGTTTTCTTCCCAGAAGGATAACCACCTTGCATTTTTCTCCTCTCAGGTACAATTATAAAGCTAGCAAGAGAGCCTATAATCCAGTTTTGAAGATAAAGCCAGCCAGGGTTGGTCTAAGGTGGTGGTAGTAGGCAGCCACTGCTGACATGCTCAAAACAGTGAGAGTTCTGTGATCTACCTGCGACAAGAGGCAGCAGCTCTTTATGAAGTCCTTTTGTGTTCGTGTAGAACTGCAACATTAAATTGCCCTTTGATTTTTAAAGCCTTCAATTTGTTTGTTTCTCTGGTACAAAGAAACTTCTTAAGCAACAGTTAACATAATCTCTTTTTCTTATTATGGTTTTAGATATTATCAGTCACGGTATCTTTCTTCATGTGTAAGGATAGAGAGTGGAGCAGGAAATCTATCCTCACTTGATAATCAGCAGAGAGGGATTCACCTTGATTAATTGCAGAGTTATACCACATCATATTTTCCATCTCTCTTTCTAAGGCTTAGCATTAACAGAATCTGGGGCATCATGATGTATTCAAGCAATTTGGATGGCATTTAAGGCTTTGTTTGTTTGTTTGTTTTAAAGGTGTATCTGCACATTCTTTATAAACCTCTAATTTCTATCCATAGTTTTTCATCCGATATCTCCTTGTCACCTCTCTTCCCAAATATGCAGCCCAGGAGAAAATATTTTGCAACGTACGGTTCAAGGTGCATCTTTACTATGTCCTGTTGTCCTGTTATGCTAAAATGTTTGCTATATGCACACAAAAAATCTGCAATTTATAGTAAGATACATTTTTGGTGCGTTGCCAACAGCGATTCTGAAGGTATGTGCTGCAACATGAGCAGACAATGAAATTTTGTGATGATATTTTAATTATCTTTTGTCTTTTAATCTCATTTTAAGTGTGCAATGCAGCTGGACATACTGTTGCTTCACTAGTTTTCTTTCTTTCATGCTGTTATATTATTGGCAGCAAAATGAAAATCTAGTGTTCATTGCAAAGTTGTTGGGAACACTGCCATGCTGACCTCGGTTTTCGCCTTCTTGCCATGCAGTCAACTGTAAATCAATTTTAAATGTAGGTCTAAGTTTGTGTGCATGTATGAAAGAATTGGCTGAAAACAGAAATACCTACTATGCCAAAGTTTTGATGTTTCTAGATTCATTATATCAGATTGATTTTTCAGTGTAATGGGTAGTTATATAAACAATTTTAAAATGTTAAAATGTTTCATTTTAGTTTGTTAGACAAAACAGATGTTTTCTATGGTGTACTTTAACACTGAACTGTGTTTTCCTTCTTAATATACTGCAGTGATTCATGGGAAGTGTAATTGAAATGTTTTAAATTAATCAGTTTCAATTTAATTTTATTTTTTTTAAAAGCAAAGCCCAGACCTCTTCCAGTTATTTCAAAGGGAGTTTCTGCCTGATGGATATATTTAATTCAATTTTTATACGTAAATGACAATGTTTTTATTCTTATGAAAAGAGCACCTTTTTCCTGGAAATAGCATTTTGTAAAAAATCTCACTTGGCTGTAGTGAGATACTTTCAGGGTTACAGCCCCAGAGGGATGCCAGTTGTTTTTCCTAGATTCTTTCCCACTGTCCTCTATATCTCCATCCTGCTGTGTATTAAGACGCACATTTTCTTCTGAGCTCAGACCTCTTCCTTTTTGTCCTTGTTCTTTCAGGAAGTTGCATGTTATGTAGAAGGATGGGCTGCCAGGAAAGTTAGATTGGAGAGTAGTAATATGTCATGCAGATAGCTGGATTAATAAGCATGTGGTTATTTCAGATCTGAAAGGTGGGCAAAGTGATTAAATTTGGGACCTATTTGGAAGAGGCAAACTCATCTGTGACAAGACACTTCTGTCTGCCAAAAAGCCAGCTGTAGTGAAGGCTTGGATGATGCTCAAAGGAAATTCAAAACCAAAACAGGATTACACAGACCTTCCCAGCCTCTGAAATTGGTTTGATCTATACATCACAAAATGCAGGCTTCTCTGTTCCTTCTGTGGAGACTTCTATGTGACAACTTCATTAGTCATTCTGGAATCTAAGTAGTGTTGGGTCATGGCAACATACTACTTAAAACTAGTTATCATTAGTAAAAACATCTGTTTTGTTGTCAGAATTGATCAATAAACAGAGGCACTCATGATTCTAGGCATGTATTGCTTTTATTTTATTCTCTGAGATCTAGTTATATCGAGTAATTAAGGTGTCTTTAAGAGTTTAGAAGAAAGTTACAGACAATTCATTGTGATTGAGGGCTGACTTAATTGAATTGAAGCACAGATTGTTTAAGTTGTTTTGGACAGTAATGACAGATTACAAATTAGCTTACTTTATATTATCAGCCTCTTAGGACCAAGAGATTAATGCAGAGGAACAGAAGACAGCCACCCAAATTTCCATTCATCCTGTTGGATGTCTTGGGTTCTAGCTACAGCATGTCCTAATGTCCTTAAAATATAAACCAAAATAATCAAATGTAAACTAGTTTAAACCAAAGGTAAAGCAGTTTAGAAACTTACACATCCTTTAAAATCTAGGCCCTGGAGTCTTAGATGAGTACGTTTTATAAATGTAATTGCCAAATATTATCTTAAGCATAAATAAAGTTTGTGTTGTGAGATTCAGATGCTTCCAAGAATATATGTTGCCATGGCCAGCATAGCGGTAGTAATTGGCCTGGAACTTCTGTCTTTTCTCATTTGTAAAACAATTCAGGGCTTTTGAACGTTCTTTAGATGAGCAATGATAGGTGTATGGGCAGACATGCAGTACGCTGCCCAGAAGCTCTTCTCAAGGTACATTTACAGTTTTCCCATTGAGAAGGGGAGGGGAAGTGTATACCAATGTTGCTGAAGAAGAATAAAAATGAATTTTGAACATTTTATTATGCTAGGTATTTGTGTTTGTCATATACATATGATACAATATTATGCTTACATGTGTGTATGTGTGTATAGATATGCATACAGGAATAGATACATATTTATTTTATATGTATTAAATACTTGTGACATGGCTGATATGGAAAAAGTGGCAATGTGTATTAAACAAATGCTGACATTTCTGAAGAGTAAATGTAATAGATTATAACAAAAGTCTTTGAAAAACAACAAGTCCCCTGCCTTGTGTTTCTTTCAGACGTGCTGCCCTGGGTTATACTCATGAAGCGGGAGTTGAAGCCTCCACCCTTGCATTTCTAAACAATATTTTGTGTTTTCTCTTTCAACTACAGCCTTTATTGTACACTCCAGAGAAATAATATATATATGAAGTAAATTAAGAATTTTGGGGAAAAAAGCTATCTTAAAAAAAATTCTTGCTAATTTAATTTAGTCTTTTGTATCTCAGCAAAAGCCTGAGCCAGAGCAAGAGCCTTTTGAATATCAACAGCACATCTTGAACTGGTTCTAATTTCCATTGAAATTATCATCTGGATGTATAGAAATACTTTGACTGAATCTGGCCAAGTATTGTTGCTGTGGTTTCCTATATTAGAACATTCCATTCTTACTCTCCTTTCTGCCATGCAGTGTAGTGCCTTCTATTCTGATGGAAGCTACATGATCAGAAAGCAATCCATTTTGTGGGTGACATGTGAAACACAGCACTACATAATGCATTTGGATAACCATTGATTTCTGAGTTTTGGAGATAATTCTTCACTAAAATTCTGTAACTTGAAAAAAGATTATTCTTCTACATGATAAAAAAAAAGGAAGGTATTTTTTAGCAGAAAAAAATTTTTAATAAAATCTGATTTTTGTATTTTGGAAATACAACTGCATCTGCTTAAGAAAGAAATATTAGCAATTTTTATCCATAATCAAAATACTGAAAAATATTTTTTCTCATCCTGTCTTTTAGCTTTCTTTGAAGTCACAATATTAAACCTCCTTAAAAATATTTATGTGTATTTAGTTAACAAAAGCTCCTGTAAGTTGAATCCATGCTGGCAAAAGGTTCAGGTAAGCTCTCTATATAAGCTTACAGACAATTGTGTAAATCTTCAGCCATTAAAGAGAAAGGAGAAAAAAGCCATCCTCATTACACTGCTGTCATTTACTCTTCATCTCCTGTCCTCTTTAGCAGCATTAAGATGGGATGTAAATTTGCCAGTTAATGCTGTTAGAAAATGGATGGTTCAAGAAGGGCAGGAATTAGAGATCAGTATTAGGTGCAGATAAGCTCCTTTTCCTCCGCAGTGGCGGCTGTTTAACATTCATGGGAAAATCATCATCAAACAGCGTTATCACAGCTCTGTTGATGGCTGAGGAACTTCATCACTATGATAATTTTTTTTTTATAGCTGTGAGCCAAAAAGCTCCCTTTTATTTCTGCTGTCTATAACTGCGATAGAAGCTTGTTTGTATGGGTAGGGTATTGCAAACTCATAGCTCTTCAGCCAGGTTTGATTTCTTTCCACCATCACTTCCCCCCTCAACCCCTTGTGTACGTTGCACTAAACAGTAATGCTGATAAAAAAAAAAAAAAGAGGGCTCAAACAATCCTTCAAAGAATAACTGATATTTTTATGATCAGTAATTCAAAGTTTGACAAGTGATGCCATTCTGTAATGAAACTGTCATCCATTTTGTTGTGAGTAAAGGGTGGAGACTATAAAGCAAGCAGGCAGGGAAGACATGAATATCTAATGTCACATTAACTTGACCAGGAGATGATTTAAGTATCACAACATAACAATTTTTTTTTCAGTAAGAGGCACTTTTTTTTTCCTTTTTCATCATCAAGTGAAGAGGTTCGCAGCCTGTTACATCTTTTTATCCCCTCCAACCTGAGAGGAGAACTGTACTTTTCTGTATTTTCTTGAATCTCTTTTAACCTAAAGATACATTAGTTCATCCATCTTGGTATTTTGCCACAATGTACAATGTCCAATTTTGAACTTGTCAAATTTGCCTAAGGACGACTCACCTCTATGTGATATTTCTACCACATGCTCAGCCATCTTCAAATGTATCTGAGATGCAGATCATGGTCGTTCTTTGCCTTGGACTTGGGAGGAGGGAAGATACACAGTTCCAGACTGTATGCATTCTTCCAAGGGAGATAAGGTGCTATTCAAGGAAAATTTTTAATTTATTAAGGTTCTCAGATTATGCTTCTTTGCAGATTTGACCTCATTTTTTGTAGTTTATCTGCTCTAAATGACATTTCTCATTTTGAATATAGTTGGAAAACATTGTGCTAAACAGCAATTTTGTAGCCTCCGCAGCACCACCTGATAATTTTGATATTTCCACTTTGAATTCAATATTGATTTGATTACTGAGGTAATTTACTTTTGACACAAGCACATTCCTTGTCTTTTCCTGAGCAGGGACTTCCAATCATGCCATGTTGTGCTGAATTATGTTTGGAGTTTGGAGATAAGGACTTTTGTCTACTTGAGACTCAGCTTAGGCCACAAAACTCATTTCCCATAGGAGGAGGGTTTGAATCCAGTCAGGAACCTAAAGGTGAAAGGCTAGTGCTTTATAATTTAAATATTACCATATAAACATAAGTTTAAAGCAGATATTGTGTAGTTGGGGGAATACTAGAATTATTTTGAGTGGAATTTCAAGGAGCTCTTCCCTAAAGAAGAACGGGGCCCAAAAGGCCCCCAAAGCTGCTGACTTCCAAAGATTCCAGTGGTCCCCAGGGTGACCCCTTGCTTCTGGATCAGGCGGCCAGGATCCTTCTCAGCTTGACTGTCGTCGTCAGGAATGATGCCAGGAGAGCCTTTCTGGGCTGCTGCCCTGGTTCTTCCTGGTGTCGCCAGGCTCCTGCTGGAGCAGGGGTTTGGGGAGACCACAGGACAAAGCAAGCCTTCCTTTAGTGAGCTTCAAGGGAGCTCTCAACCATGGCCGGAATGGGGTGGTGATCCCAGGAATTACTATACTCTTGCATGAAATCGTTGTACTTCTTCATGACAAAACAAGGAAGTAATAAAATAAAAAGGCATTCTAGTCCACATTGCTGCTAGGATGAGAAGCTTACAGCTACTATGGGAATGCAGCTAAGGCAACTGCATTCGTTCTGTGCAACAGCCTCACAGGCTGGAGATGATCCAGAGGGAAAGTTTGTTCCTTCTTCTGAGTTTCTGCAAGCAATGGTCACAGTATCATCAAAAGAATTTTTCAGAAACCATCACAGGCTTTTGAAAAGGTGAAGGATCTGTGATGTTTGGATTTGAGGGGGTTTGTTTTAGCAGGATAGTAAAAATTATTATGGAAATTTATTAGTACCAAACCAGGTCCATTTTGGAGCTGTTCTGCCACCACATACACGCTTCTCCTCTGTATTCCTTGCTTTTCTGAGCATGTAACCCCATCTAGTTTCATCAGCAAGGAGTGTAGAAGAACACATTTTCTTAAATTTGTACTGCGGAAACAGATGGGATTTTACCTTGCAGTAGCTGTACAATTTTCTTTCTGTGATGAAAGGGAGGAAGCTTGTATTACCATAACATTGACCTTAAGATACTGTAGTATTGTTAAAAAAACATGTCTTCTAGCCTTTTCCAGAATGTGTGAAGCCTGTGAAATGGGCAAGTATATTTGGGTGTTTCAGTATTGCTTCAGGATGGCCTCATGACCCATTTAAATGTCCTGGGTTATAGTCACTTTTTTGTGGGACATTATAGTTTCTTGTATGGTTCATTTTAAAATAACTTGGCTACAAAAAAAAAAAATGCCTTGGGTTCACAAGAACAAAAGACAATGATTGTAATTTGCCTCTGCCCTTTAGCAAAGCAATCAGCAATTTTCTAGTATTTTACAGTCATCCATCTAGCTATCTAGTAATCTTGTAATACCCTTACTTTTTCTTGGAAATATTCAAATGTATTAACCTTTTAGTAACTGGTAACCATTCAAATGCTGTCTTGTATTAACAGAGAGGAAACTTGTCTCTGTAAATCTTTGTGTGCTAATTTATTGATTTACTTCCTTTTCTGTAGACAAAAGTTGTCAAATTGTTGCCACCGCCTGTTGCCAGCTGTACTGCTTTGGTTTCTGCCTTGGCAGGATGGTGGGTATGACTTGGTTTACAGTATAGCTAATACTGAGGTAACTGTAGATCTATTAATCTCCACCAAAACCGGCTCTTTGTTTGAAGTCACATTAGTCTCATTAAGAAAGGTCTGGAGTTCAAAAGTGAGACTCTTCAGCTGCCCCAGCCTGTTATAGCAGTGCAAGGAAATGCAAGACAGCTCATACTGGCTCACTGGACTCCACTGGAATGTGAAAAAAGTGGGAGGATCTTTGGTTGTGAGAAGGCTAAGGGCTGAGATAGGCAGTGGCTGCCTACTCAGGTACTGGTTTTGTCTTGGTTACTTAAGAGATCTTTCTCAAGCAATAGCAGAGTGCATATTCATCTGTATTCATAGAAATGGACTCTGTATATCCCTGCGTTGAGGTTTGGGGGACACCCTGATAAGCAAGGCATTTTTAAAAATTACAATTCATCATTCTATATATTCTGAAGCGTTGTGCAAAGATATCTGATCAAACTCTGCATGACCCAACTCAGATACTGAGAGCAACATACCTACATCAACACAGTGCTTTGCTAGCTAATTAGCCCTGGGCTAGCTCAGTATTGCGACGTCATGTAGACATAACCAACAGTATTACACTTGATGGTTGGGAAAATCGAGCACTTCTGTTTTGAAAAGGAAAATGCTTTGTGCCTCAGTTATTTATACGTACTACAAACCCATGCACTGTTCTCAGCTGTCTTGAAATATTGAAGTGGGCCAGATTGTATCAGAGAGAATGTTTTAAATAAGACTGGGCTTCTATTTGTATAAACTATAAAACTAGGCACTGATGAGATTTTTGCAGAGGGCAGAACCACAAGAAGTTGTGTTTTGATGGCTGCTGTGAATATGTACCACTCTTGGATGGAAACAGTAGGACTGTTTTGAGTAAGTGGATGCTAAAATCTGACCACGAGTGGCAACAACTCCTCTGAGTTCCACGAAGGTGAACTTACTCAAATTGTGTCCGAGTTTGATCTTAAATCATTTATTGATTTTTTCGATTCCCTGTGAAATTTTCTGACTCCATCAAGAGAGTTTTCTGGGCAGAATTTCCTAGAACTTAGGCTCACCTGAGCTGACATTGCCCAGTGAGGGTATTTAGGGATTCTACAGCGTCACAGAGGCCTGAGACTCTTCTTGCTCCAGGCATAAACTCCCCTTTTGCCAGGCATCATTATTTATCAAAAGGAGTTTGCATTTACTAACCTTTGTGGTTTTGAATCTGTGCTGCAACCTGTGGACTTGTGTGTGTTTGTTCATGCTTTGTTTATAGAGTAGGGCTGAAAAGATGCAAACAACTAATGCACAGCACTGCTGAGCTTTGCACTCCAACACCTCTGGCTGTCCTTAGCCACTGTATTCTGCAGGGGCAGGGACTATGTGTCATCTTGTCTCAGTGGCTTCTGTATATACTGGGATAACCAGAAACTAAGCAACTTTTGGACATTTATCTGTAACCTTTAATAATTTGCTATGCATATCCACTCATTCCTTTGTTATATTATCAATATTCTGCAGTGCTACTGGTTTTAATAAGAAGCCTTTTCACTGGTTTTCTTTGTTCTAGTCATCTAATCTCCTAATGGAAGTTTCTAATTAAATTCCTACAGCCATTTTCAAACTGTATTTTGAATAACAAAGTCTTGCAAATGCTCAAAGTGTATCTCTCCCCCTGACTTGGATGCCCTACCTTCCAAATAGCTGTGGAGAAGCGTTGCTGAGAACCTATGTGAGCTGAATGAAAGGCATATAAATGGCACCTTCCCCACACGGAAAATAATGCAGAATGTTTAAGAAAAGTCTTCTAGGATCTCACTCATAGTTTTAATGAACATTGTACTGATGAGGAAGGAAGACCATGTATTTGTGGAGCAAGGCGTACTTTCCTGATGGACCTGGTGCTCCACAGAAGTTGAGATAGCAGGATCACCAATGGAATTTATTACTTCTTAACCAAAATCCTCTCATTTGCGTTTGAACTTTACCCACTGGGAGCAGCTAAGGGTTGAATTACTGTAATTAATATCTCATCAGCATTTTTCAGCTACTGCTGAAGCAGAAAGGAAAAAAGTGAAAAGAAAATGTCAGAATCAGCTCATAAATATGATGAATATGATAAATATGAAAGACTGTGTAACTGATCTTTTTATTAATCCCTGGAAATATTGCAACTCGCATGTGCCATCATTTCCAGATGGATCAGCAGCAGTACACAGAGAAATCTAGCTAGCAAAAGGTATTTCTCAGTGTTCACACCTGCATGTGGTTCCCAGAAATTTCGGCATGCAGACCTGGTCATCCTCTGGCACGAAGCTAATTGTTCTTAGACTGCAGACTTGATGTGAAAGCCTCAGCCAAAGCTGCCACTTTCTCCCCTTACTCTAAAGCACTGTTACATTCCTGCTTCTTCTGCACACCTGCAGAGGATATTGTTTTGGCCAGAATAAGATGAGCGCAGGTGGTAACATAATGCACATTGCATCTAGATTTAACACCTGTTGCATATAGGGCTTATGAGTTTTAATCTGTTTTATTCAAGTTTTTGGTACTTTGGTTTTCTACTTTTTTTCTTTAAAGCAGTTTAATAAGTGAACAAAGAGCAGCAGCAGATTATTTAGAGGTGGTTCAGGTTTGTCATCAGGGGCCTGCTAACAGAGGGACTGTGTTTCAGAAGTGATTTTTTTCTTTTTACAAAAGTATATATGCACAAATAAAAAGGTTTGCGCATTTTAGAGATGTATAAATTCAGCTTTTTTATGTTAGAGCTAATACACAAGTCAGCTGTGGCCGTTCTTACCTGACAGTCACAAAGCCAACATGGATTCCATGCAGGGTTGATTTTAGGGGTTAGATAGGTTTGATTTTAAACACTTCTGCCTTTCCCCTGTCTACTTGACCTGTGTAGAAATGCCTGATAGCCACAGTGCAAGCAGCATGGGTTTATGTCTTTGGATCTCATGTCATGTACTGACTGATTTGCTACTCCTGGTGTTCTGTCACGAGCATAGAACAATTTTTATGTTGAAACTAAATCCCATGTAAAATGAGGGAACGCCTTTGACATTCACTGTATGAACAGTGCTCAGTGGTCAGAAATGTCGACATTGCTGCATCCTCAAAATTCACCACAGCTACCAGGAAAAAAACTTATAGGAAAACTAGTTGGAAAAGACCATCAGTCCAGTCATCTTTTTAATTTCATTTAGCTCCATTCACAGCACTCTCTTCACCATCATCTGAAACAAACTCTGTTTAGTGGAAAACATTTTTTCTAAACTTGGAAATTGTATTCCCAGACCATTCTAGGAGAGAACTTTGCAAATGTGGTATTTTTTGAAAAACAAAGACAGAAAAACTTTCAGTTTTCCAGTATGTTTGTGGATAAGTTCCCTTACCTTTTTCCACAAATAAAGACCGGTTGTCTCTGTGGAGGAGACTCTCCACTACAGAAAACTGAATGCCTCATCGGTGATGTAGATTTCAGGACAGACAGTACATTGCCTGTGAACTTGAAGCTCAGATGACAGATGGAAATCAGATAAAGTGAGTGTGCCGATCACTGCGGAGAGATTAGACTCGGTAATTTGCATCTTGTCTTCCAATAACATTTGCTCCATTTTTGCCTTCACGTTTACCTGAGCTTTAAACACAGGCATTTCAGTCCTGAATTTATATGACCTTTACTTTTTCAAGTGGAATATTTCTGCTTAGCTGGATTTTAATTCTCCAACTAACAAAATACAAACACTGCAGGGAAAGTGTGTCAACATTTCTAGTCCCTCAAAATTCGCCGCAGATGCTTCTGTCCGATGCAGCACCCTAGCAGCTATGCTTTGAAGTTTTTGTATTTAACAATCTCAAGTGCCTCACGAGTCTCTCTGAGAACTCCACTCTAAGCCACATTTCTGAGAACTATCTCCTCTTCCCCAAAGTGCTAGGCCATTTTCTTGCTGGCTAAGCCTCTTCCCCTCGAGAGACAGACAGGATGGGGCTTAGGGTTCTTCTTAAGGGGCCTCACACCCCAGGCACTGGGGAGGTAGGTTGACATTAGCTAGCCTGCACAAATATTTGCTTGCATCTTTGCCATTTTCAAATTCTCTCTCTCTTGTTTACTCTTCTTTGTCCCTGCCTATCATGTTTCTTTCCTGGCTGTTGCCATTAGTATGTAATCTTTTTATTGTGTGTCCTAAACTAAAGCACGTTTGTGGTTCATTATCTGAAAGACTCTTTATTAATAAACATGAATAGCATTGCTAGCACCTTACACATAACTATAGTATCAATATTGTTCATATGAGGTGCCCACCATGCAGCGTGACACATTCTGTCTGTAGCCAAAGGCTTTTACTGCTGGACATTGCAAGGCCAGTGACCTCTGGTTAGAGACTTCATTCGATCAGTTCTGTATGTAAAGGTTTGTAGGAGTGGAAGAGGAGAAGCTTAAAGGAGGGACAGTAGCGAAAAGCTGGCTTTCCTTACTTTCACGTTGTTTTCACTGGAGTATTGTGAAATTCCATTGGATGGGAGATGATTCTTGTCTTTTAGCCTGTGTAAATGGTACTGGATGTTTGTGGCATTGTACGTGACAGCAGAATATTGCTTGAAGTGCTTAAAAAACTGTTTTGGGATGGTAGAAGTAGGATGCTTAATAGCATGTGCACTTTAAACAAGTTCCAGTAAACTTGAGTAAGATCATGTTGAGGAGTTTGCATATTTTTCCATTCATCTTGAACAAAAAAAAATTCATTTCAAACAGTTCTGCTTGCTTGTAAGTTGAAGACATTTACCTTATCCTCTAGGGAGGATGCTGGAGAAAACTGATTTCAGCTAACTGATCTTACGAACTCATGGTGGATCCATTAGTAAGGAAGGTGCAAAAATCCTCGTGAACATCTGCTCGGAGAGGAAGCAGTTTTGTCACCCTTTTCTTGGGGTTCTTCGTAGTCCAGTATACCAATCAGCTGAGCCATTGAGTACTTTCCCATACGCTGTGGAAAGAACTCGCCGTGATGCTCATGCAAGCTCTCTGGCACTACACACAGCTCAAACCTTAAGCCTTTTTTTAGCAGCAATTAATGAGAGTCGTGGTCTAGAAATTAAAATGGTAATGAGCTTTTAACATAATGAAAAGAGCTTGTAAAGGCAAGAAAAAGCATTTGTGGGTCTCCAAGTCACATTGCTCCCCAAATACAAAAGCAGATGCTGGCCTTGGCTGGAATGAGCCATATTGACTCGTTTCATTTTGCACAAATCTGTTAAAGCACCCATAACCCTTATGTCATACAGAAAGATGATGCACCCATGTCTCCAACCTCATAATCTACTGTTCTTCTTATCAATAGCTTTGTTAATTTGGGGCCAATAAATCACGATACTCATTTTGGCTTTATTATTTTTTTCTTTGTTTGCACAGGCTTAGTATCTTTTAAAATGTACCAGTACAGAGTGATGTGCAGTCAATGATTTAGGAGCCCAATAAATAGCTAATGCACTTTAAATCTGTAGAAAAGAATGTCTTTTTTATGTGACTCAAATTATACTTGGAGCAATTTAGGTGAAATTCAGCATAATTTCTCTAAGTTAAAAATAAGTGCAAGTATATTATTTTGATCTTCCCCTCTCTCAGTGACTGCTGACAAGAGTAATACCATTTTAAGGAGAGAATTCAATTCATTTTTTATGAGTAACCTGGTTGCTTTTTTTGATGATTGTGTGACACTTTGCAAGTCTTACAAGTATCCAAGTGTAACAATGAAACTTCTTTCTGTGTCAAAGACACCTAAGAACATACAAGAGTTTGGAAGGCTTTTAAGCTTGGCCTGATAAGCAATTCATGAATATTGTAGCTAGAGTATACTCCTCACTGTTAGCTGAACTGATATGTTGAATAGATGTCCAGTTTTATGCATCTGAATTGAAAGTAAACTTAATTTGTGGGCAAAGAGAGAAGAAAGTATCATTCAGAAGAAGAGACTTTGTTTTTGAAATAATTTTCTTTCTTTTAACATATACAGAACATTCATCTATTTGAAGTCTGGCTCCCAAATATAACAGGTTTTATCTCAGAGGCAAGAAAAAACATGGTAATTTAAAAAAAAACCAACATAAAAACTGAACAACTAAAACAAAATATATTTTAAACTGCTTCCAAGTGTTTTGAGTTGTTAGGGCATAGGCGGTACCTACATTTGGGGTCTAATGGAGAGTCAGGGATATTTACAGTATATATTTTCTTTTTCTCTGATTTTGTTTTATGAGCATAATTTGTACCTACCTCATTAAACAAACATATATTCTCACAAACATGGTCCTTCGGCATTTCATGGCTGTAGTTTATCACTCTTCATATTTGCTCACTACTCTACTGACTTCTTAAAAAGCTGGAAAAGTTTGAAAAAATAAAAAGTCTTGCTCTCACCAAAGAGCTTTGAGAAACTCAGCGGGAGTTTTCAAAGGTGTTAGGGTAAGGAAAATGCCCAATTTGCATTATAGGTCTAAGGGATTTGTGAGTTTAACTTCTTTACTCAGGTTTGAAAATCCTGCCTTGAAGACTCAATCTCACAGTTCAGTATGAGGCAGAGGAAGAGGGTTGCAGATTGCCATGTCCAGGATCCGGTGGTACCTATATCAGCAGAGCGGTCGAGTACCCCGCGATGGCTGTTTGAACAGATCTCGAAGAATCGCCCTGTTCCTGAAGCCACTGAGAAAAATGCTTAGCAGGCAGCTGGGAGACTTCACAGCACAGCAGGGTATTTTGTTCCTAAATCCTTGACTGAGACTGACCACCTAATGAATGTGGGGCTTTGTCCTCCCTATCCAATGCAAGTGCTGATGTGCTTATAAATTGCTAATTTTTTAGTGTATTGGATGGGAATGGCTCTTTTGCCGACTTACACGTGCGAGCTATCTCCGTAACTTGAAGTTATGTATTTTTTGATCCACCTTATGAGAAAAAGAAAGCACCCTTAGAAGGAAGCCTGTACTGCAAGCCTGCCTATGAGAAGCTACTTGTGAGAGTAAGTTTTTCAGGAAGGGAAGGGTGGGGATACAGACTAACTCTTCCAAACAGGTTTACAAAAGCGATACAGTGCACCGTATTATCTAAAAACGCTCTGCCTTTTCACTCAGGGAGACAGACATTAAGGTGCATTAGTCCTATCGTTTGTATGTCTGTAAATATCAATAAAGTATGTTATTTGGCATTCACATTTACACAATGAAGGAGGAGGACTATCCTTTTCAGGAAATTTCACAGACCCATTCACAAACAAAAGCTCAGTAATTTAATCTTTCAAAAGCTCAATAATGCTAAGTTCAAAATTGCAGGTTTTAAACTAATGTACCTGATAAGTAATGATGACAGAATTTAAAAGGTCCATTATTTGGTAATCTAATATTCCCAATCCCAGTTATCTGTCAAAGAGAATACTCTCCCTTAAACAGCGCTAATGTGTTCACATCTACATTAATCTCTTAGGGAGAAAAGAAGCATTCTTTACGGGCTTTATCTGTTTCCAAATGTCTGACTCCACAAGGAGCCATTTCGCACCGCTGATGAGGCTATGTAAATGACTCAAAAGTCATTGTATGATAGGTGCGATTTCTTACGGGATACACGCCATACTGTGTTACCGAGAGGCACTCCCTGGCCAGCCAGCCCCTTGGTGTTCCTTTCCACGCTGTGCCTAGCGCCTTTGAATCACCTGCTGCTTCTCCACTCCAAAACAAACATCATGCTTACGGGTTTGCTCCTCACTGGCTTTTCTTGGATGATACGTTGCTTTTCTGTGCAGCGCAACCCTCTTCTTCTGATGTGTCATCATCTCCCATCCGTACTCCAAAGAGTCCCAAGGCCATGGTATTGGTGTGACAAGATTCACAAGGAAAGAGCTTGAAAGAATTTTGCCTCTCCTTTCTAGGAAATTATAAAGGATAACGTACAAGACAGTTAGGAACAGGTGTACCACAACAGCCCATGGAGTCTGAATTCACACAAGGGTGCACAGGGTGGCACAGGGACAGAGTCACTGTATGTTTTCCTTGGTTTGGCAGGCAAGGATCCTTCCTGGCATCTTACCTGCTCTATAAATTTCTCAGCTTGCAGCTCAGCTCTTTTTTAAACGCCATTACTAGAGAAGATTTTGGCCTCAAGTAAGCCTGAATCGGCCCTGCTCCGTTCTAAATTCAGGCTGATACAAGACCTTTTAAAGTGTGTGTGCAAAAGAATAAAGACAATCATGACTTTAGGAATATTGCACTTTTTCCTGGCTGAATTTTTCAGTCATCCAAGTAAAACATACGTAAGTACACAGAGTCCTTTGTGTTTCTTATGTCTTACTCTATCTTGATTTTCAGAACTTAATGACAGACATCACAAAGTGACCCAGAAGGAAACTTTTCCGAATCATTAAGTGTATCAATAAAAGAGCTTCCTTTGCAATGCTGCCTAGAGCAGTGAAACAAAGCAATTTCTTTCTGGATCCTATGGAGCAGCATGTAAATACACTTGGCATAGTGCTGTAAAAGAGTTCTGAAAGTGGTGTTGACTCAAAGTTTTTTTTGTACAATTCAAAGAAAAGGATAAATGGTCAGAATTGCGGTATTGTTGAGAAAATGTAGTTGTTTACGATGTCTGCAGGCTATTGGTTTGGGAAATTAGTTGAGTGGAAAATGCTTTAAAAAGCCCTCCTATCTTGAGTCAGGAAAGAAAGTTTCATGTTCACATCTGAAAGCAGCACTCTTTAAATGTAAAGAGTGAAACGATGTTCAGGTATACCAGTTCAAGGTATAGTAGCTATCTATGCTTCATGGAATTAGTGCTAGGAATCAAGAAAGACTGTATATTAAAAAATTATTAAGTTGCATCTTAAAATTATTAAAAGAATATGTCACATTCAATATACTTAGATATTGTGAATGCAGTGTCTGAAATAAATAGGTATGGTATACTTGTGTACATAAAACCCACCAAGACCATTAATTTCCAGGTGTGCTTTTGCAGCTTTGGGGTTTTGTTTTTTTTTGTTATCCTTGGAGAAAAGGAAAAAAAAATTACTTCTAAGAATTTCAGAACAGCATAACCTTAGGAGAATGTCATATAAAATATACCCCCAGGAAAGCTGAGAGTTGTCTCTGGCTGGAATCTGCATTCATATTTTAGTGTTTTCTTGAATCATGGCAAGGACAGCATGATATAAGCATGACATGTAACCCTTGTGGAAACATTCAACTTATGCATATACATGCTTACCCCAGCTGTAATGCCCTGCATGCCAGCCTCAGTATCTGCCACAATCAAGTGTATAAAAGGCACAAATAGAAACTTAAGAAATGTTTACTCACTCCCTAGTAGCATTGTACGTCTGTTTTTCATGTATGGAAGCCTACAGGGAAAGCTGGCCCTTTTCATCCCATTTGGCACATTAGGCATTTATTTGGTGATGGTTTGAAAGGTTGCAATACATTTTGCTTGCAGCTGTATGATTCAGTGATTGTCATTTTCACTGAAGTCATCTGCGTGCCACGCATTACACGGGAAGATCAAATCCTGTGTATGTGCCACTGAACTAGGAGAATGTGCAAAATACTCTTTGTGTTTCTCTGTGTTTCTCTGACCCTTCAAAACCAGGGAGTGCTCAGTTCCCACCTGATACACTGCATCTGATTGCCACAGATAAATAGATCTTTATCTACAAAAAGAGATCTTTTCTTCTGCTCGCATGGAAGCATCTTTCCAGATGATGTTTAAGCAACTGCATATTGAAAAGCCTTTGCAATATCATTAGTTAAAAGTAAATGGGTCAGAGGGTTTGTTAGGTGCTTTCTGTATTTTTAGGTAATTCCCTTTCAATTCCAAACACTACCTAACAATTAATTTCTGCCTTTAATTACTTCTTTAGTATCTCAGCTTTGCCTTTCTTTCATTGTTTCACTGCTCCTTTGGGTGCTTTTAAAAAGCTCTTTTCAATATGTTTGTTTTGATTCATTCTGCTGTTAAATATCAGACTTTGCTCTGGTTTAGTTCAGCTAGTGATCAACTCAAGCATACGGATGTTTTCGTTTTTTAGGCTGGTCTCGCTGTCCTTCTAACAGATGACAGCCAGTATCCACAACTCAATCAAAAACCTGTTCCAGGCCTGCCTTTAAAAGTCTGGATTTCTCCTCAGTCTTATGGATTTCCCCCTTTCCTTTCTTTTTTCCTTTGAATTTGCTCTACAGGTCTTTAGCTCCAGCTAGTGGCTTACTCCAAAACGCAAATTTTGTCCAATGCCTTAAAAGAAAGCAGAAAGGTGGCGTTTAGTTGTAATTCTTACAGTGTTCTGAAGTGCACGTTGAGAGGGAGAATTATTCAGAAGCATTAGTCCTTCCTGGCTAATTTGAGTTAACCCACAAATTCTTAAAAATGTAATAAATACACTCGTTTTCCAGATTACAAGCTCCTGTGTTATCACATTGGGCCAAATTCTGCCCTCAAGTGTAGACTTGTATAGCTCTTCTGGACTTCAAAGGGAGCTGCACATATGTGTCTTAAAGCAAAAAACCAGATGTTTTATCAAATAAAATGTTTTACCTTAGCTCCTATTTTGACTCCGCACCCTTCTTATCCGGAGTTGGTATAGCCTTTGTACAATGTGCAAAAACAAGACTAGAAAGCCTTCGTTTTTAAGTAGGCTTTGAGATTTGCACCCACCTTTGGTGGGATTCCTTTTCTCCCAGGATTTTGTAGTGCACATGGATCTTTTCTGGGCCTGGGAGCCCCCTGCTCAGGCTGGCCACTGATGGTGACAGAAGACCCTCTTGTGTGACCCCGTTGGCACACTGTCCCTTGGAGGAATACAAGAGGGAGACCTTTGGAGCTTCCACTGGAAAGAGGGGTGAGTGCCCCTGCTGTGAATTTCTCTTAGGTGAATTTGGACTCTGGCTCGGCAGATGCAGCCTTGCCCAGCTTTGGTAAATCTGTGGTCACAAGCAGGGAATGTTAGAGAGAAGCTGAATACTGGGGTGGAGGGAAGCAGGTTGTTTCCCTATGAGGAGAGAAATAAGGTTTTCCAGTGACAACTGATTGTGTCTTGATTCATTTAATTCACACAGACTGTGCTAATCTTCAGAATGTTAATTTGAAATGGTAAAAACAAAATGCGGTTTACATTTAGAGAATCCCACGTATTACTTCCTCCTCGATTTTCAACTGGAAGCTTCACTGAAAGTGTAGGTAAAATAGGTATAATTTAAAACTCTGTTCTTTCCCTCGCCCCCCGCCCCCACCCCACGAAGAAGTACGTATATCCACACTCTGCAGAATGAAAGCACATGGGCAGACACAAGTCGAGCTTTGTTGTGCGACTCTCGGCATTGGCACCAATACAGATATGGCTGCTTTGGCAGCACTAGAGGAAACCCATTTGAATTCTACAATCCTCTTGTTTAAACCCAGAGACTCAAATGTCTGTTGTTTGTTCAAAGACTTTTATTGTTTCCATTTCATTACTTGGTGAACTGGATACCGGGACAGGTGTGTCTACAGTCTGTTCATATTGACTGTCCATCTAAGATACCAGATAACATGATAATGCATTCCTGGGTTTCACAAACTTTGTCACTTCTGCCATAAAACCCTGGCACCTAGTGTAAATAAATATATCTGGAATATAGTAAATTCAATCCAGGTCTCTCTCCAAGGGCAGTAATCTGTTCCTGAAGGCCTAACCTTCCTCATCAGCCAGAAATTGTGCTAGTCCTACACTATTGATTCAATCCTTTCCTGAAGGTGAGAAAAGTAGCAGAGTACATTAAGAGATTTTATGTCAACATCTCAAATGTAGCTTTTGCCATAGCTGAAGCCTGCAAACTAAACAACATATATACCGTGCAACACAGAGAATACCTGCATGTGTTCTGCCGTGATACAGATACAGCTATATCTGTGCTTTGTCTGTGTATATACCTATGCACAAACTCACGCATACTCACAATTTGTGTGTGTGTGTATATATACTTACATTAAAAAAAATGCATCTGCCCACAGTCTCCCACCAGTTTGTTGTATTCCTTATCTCTCATGAACACTTTCATTTATTTCCAATATAAATGTTCAGAGAGCAGCAGATCAAGTAGAATTGTTAAGCGCTTCCCAAGGTTCTGTTGTCAGTGAGTGCAATGTTATAACAAGGCAAAAAAATAACATATTAGTGCTGTAATTTTCTACCGAGTGCACCAACACCACGCTTGGGACCTATGCCTAAGTCTGTTGATCCGCTAGGTCAGGGACCTTAAAATATTTGAAATTGTTCTTTAGAAAAATAAAATAACCCACACTTTTTTTGAATTACTATGGTCTTTCAAAGTCCATATGAAGTATTACGCAAGGAGACAAAGCTATTTTACCAGGCAGGCAGATATTCCAAATTACTGGTTCTTAACAAGCATGGTAATACATCAGTCAAAAGCAATAAATTTAAACTTAATGAAATCTCAATTTGCCTACAGTGCATTTCACTTTGACATTTTCTACATTGCCACGGTGCTTTGATAAAGTTTTTTAAAATGCAAAGAAAGTGTCTGTAAGGCTAAAGAGCAGACTTGGTGCCATTGTGCCCAATGGAACATTACAGTACTTAAGTTCCATCACTATATGCCCTGTGGCAGACTAAGCCTGAGTGCTAACATAGGTTCAGTTTTCATTATCATCATGTGATTATCCATTTTACTGCATTTAACTGATAATACAACTACCAGCTCACCTTAAAAGAATTAGCTTGGAGGTTTCATTGCTTTCCAAATGGAATTCATTTGACAAACAAATGACAATTAGCCCAGTCTCCCTGTTCTGTGTCAGGATGGGTTTTGATTGAACCTAGACCAATTTACAATTTTTAAATGAGTTTAGACATTTACATTTAAAATGTCTAGAGGAAATTAGCCTTGGGACATCTAACAGCCAAAATGCTTTTTGAAGTTGATTATTATTTGATCTAGTACCCTCTACCTGTACATTTTGTTCTGACTTCAAAGTTTTGGAATGAAAATGCCACCTACACCTCAAAGCATAGGGAAAAACTTAAAAGCAGTTTTACTCATTATGTTATGCAAAGAAACCTATATTTTAATATTCGTTTAATATGGTTAGTTAGCTTTAATGACACCAGTTTGACAGTGTCATAGTTTTTGAATATAAGACATTGATTGAAGTTTCCTGTGCTTGCCAGGGTTTTTTTGTAGAATGAAAGAATATCTTTTGAAGGTGAGATTCATATGCCCCACACTACCATTCTGCCACAGAGAGAAATGTAATCATTTACAGATGAATGCGTGTCTTTGTACAGAGTCAAAAATATGTTGTCATTTCTATATTATTCTGTGTATCAAAATCTTTATTGATGTTTGTTTTCCCGCATACCAAATTTGTCCAACATAAATATATTGGTCTTAAAGCAGGAGGGTCTCCTTATGAAAAAAGGGTTGTCAGTAATTCCATTATAAATATGCAGGCTCAGATAACACAGCCATGAAAATTGGGCTGAAATTAGGCACATGGTATCTCAGCCTTGAGGTAATTTGAATCATACTATTTTTATTTTGTATTATTAATTTATGCATTTTTGTAAAGTTAGAAAACTGTACTTGGCCACTGTGAAATGATGAGCATAAAAATAAGTGCTGTTGCTTTTCTGCGTTCTGAGTCCTTAAAGCTCCACTTGCTGCCTATGAGAGGCTTATGACTTTCAGAAATAGGTCTGTTTTATTAAAATAAAATCACTGTTTGGCTTTCAAGCAGTAATGATCGCTTGGGAAGTATTTTTAAAAAAACATTTCACGAGTTCCTGATATATGTACTTTGTATGAGCATACAATGTTATCCATAAAATACGCTGTTCTTTCATGAATATAGTTTTCTTATAACAGTTCATACAAACCCTACTCAACAGGATTTTAGGCTTCTGAAGCCTTAAGTTAAGTGTCCAAATACAACTGGAAGCAAATGAGATTTTGGGACAGGCTCTGTTGGAAACCTAAGTCTGAACCAGCAGCACTAGTGTTCTTTCATCCCATGGTCACCTTTGCAGAATCAAAGGAACCAAATTTTCTTGAGGAGTGAAACCACCTTGTATCGTCATCCCACTATTGCCTAACTTTAAAGTAATATCAACTCCTGTGGGTGTCTATGTGATATCAGTTGCTGGTGTTCAAAAAATTCTGCTTTACTACATGCACTGAAGTAAAGAATACTGATTTTTGCCAGTCCTCAGCTAATGTCCAGGCTCAACTGGCATCCATAGCTTAGGTGTTTCTCCACATTTGTCATCTTGAGAGAATTGACCCAATAGTGCTAAATATCAAGCCAGATCCGTACAAATGTAGTGGGGACTGATGAATTTAGAGGGAGCAAGATAATAATGACACTCTACTCTTACCTACTTTGAGCAGCTTCCCCAAAATAAGGCAATGATGGGATCACTTGCTTTGACAGTCATGGCAAAGTGTCCTTCCTCCTTGGCACAGGGAAGGATTTAGGGAAAACTCATGCCTCTTTTGCCAGCTACGGAGGCTCACCACTTGGCTTACTGTTTTTGTACATTCTCTCTGCAAGGCATGTAATTCTGCTTCTGCTTTGGATATGAAACCTAAAGGCCTAGTTTAGATTTCCAAATTTTACTGTAAGGGCTCAGTGATTAAAAAGTAAGTGCATGAATCATAGGCAATTTGGTAACTAAGGATCTTTTTGGACAGGAATCTTGGTCTTCCTTGAGTTAGTCCTTGAAGAGAACAAAATCTTTGGCCTGAAACATTTCCTTGAGTGAAGAATTCTTAGAAATAGAGAAAATGTCAATGAAATAATGACCTGGCAAGAACCTTTGGGCAGACTGTGTTAGGCCTGCAATGACAAGTGCTTGAAAATGTGAGCAAATTTCAGCAGATCCAGGTCTGTCTTAAAATGGATCATTGCAATCAGTTCCAAGTGATACCGCCACAATCTTTCAGAAATAGTTATTTATATATTTTCTGTGTCTGCTATATTATAAAATATGTGCAAGTGCGATAAATACACTACAGGTCTGCTTATTGTATGAACATACACCCCAGGGTTGGAGGTGAGAGACCGGCTCTCCTGGGAAATCTTTAACTTATATTCAAAATCTCTAATTTTGTACAGCCTAAAATGCACATCTTTAAAAGTAGATACTCAAATCCTCAAGTATGCAAGTGTGAGTGTCTATAAGCAGGGGTGCAAGTGCAGTGGGTGGACTGAAGGCACTGGAAAATCAGAGTGACTAATCCCTCCAGTATCATCATTTAGAAAAGTACTGGGTTTGCATTCCAACTAAGAGAACAACAGTTGGGTTTTTCACTTGGAAAACTCTTTTGCTTGTAGTGCACGCAATGAATTTTGATAAATTTTAACTATTTCTCCTCATCAGCTCAGAGAATTTAAGTCGGGTTTTCAGTTTGGTTTTTGTTTGCATGAAAATTTGGATGTGAGGAAATGGCATGCATGGTAGTGTTCCTTTCCTGGCAGCTGCAAGATGTAGCCACCTGAGCATGAAATACTCTGTGTCTTGAGGGATTCCTGCTCTCATTGCTCACCCATGTGATACAGATATTTGGAGCATGAAGGAATGAGAGGGGGGAGAGGTTGAAGATATTTAGATCTAAACATGCTGCTGTAGAAAGAAAAGGCAGTATTTTTAGAGGAAAAAAGATGGTTGAGGCCCAAAGCGTGGAGCTCATTGACTTCCATGGTCAAAGGCACCTTTCTCCAACGCCCTGTATTGGCCCAACCTCACACAAGAGCACACAACACTCACGGAGAGAGAGGGAAAGAGCAGGATGTCTTAGTATTTCTAGAAAAAGTTGGGTTTCATTTATTATTTATAAATTTCATTTTGTACATATCTTTAGGGACATTAAGAGATTAGTAGTCATGCAGTTTGTTCTGAGCATTAATGCTAATCCTCAAAGATAGGTGAAGGGTAATTTCATTAGTTTTCTAAAGGTTTGAAATAAAACTAACTATTCAGTCAACAGTTTGAAAGGAGACGTTTACTGCTGTGCTCTGCTCTCCCAGCAGGCTCTGCCTCTCCCAAGAATGTGTCAGCACAGACTGGCATCTCGGCAATAAGGGCACATTCCTCAGACGTTGTTTTATGTAAAATAGGTGGGTCCCTCTTTCCTAAATATGTCATATAAAATCATTGTCTCTAGCATGACATACAGTAGTTCGGGAAGGGAAGCTAATCTAGGAAATAAAGGGATACAGACTATTGATGCCAAAATCAGTAATTACATTGTATGAGATCTCATGAATAATTCCTGAGCTGTGATTTAACATTAATCTGAGTGTTTAGTACAAAGCTGGGCCGACACCAATAAAATGCTGACTGATTTGTTTTAAAATAGTGCTCCTTCAGGCTTCACTACACTGCTTTGAAATGAATGCTTTTAGGTAATACCTCAACCTTGCCTCTGTAAAACAGAGACAGATGCACTCACGTGGCTGCATGCTCAAACTCTACCATTATTTTTTTCCCCTTCATTTTGGGCCGAAATCTTTTCCTTGCACAGTATTTAATACTAGCCATGACTTAGGCAAGCAGGTTTCATAAGACAGAGCTTTTCCTCCCAGGCAAAATCTTAGCAAAATAGGACTGCTTAGCACTGGATGGTTATATTTGCTATATACATGTATTTCAGGTGCAAAGAGGAGGAGACTGTGGTGAAGCAACCAGGAAATTACCCAACCAAACATTAGGACAGTTCAGTGTGTTACAATTGTTTCTGTATCGCTAAATAATGCTGCTTTCCAATGAACGTCGAAGGACGATAAAGGAAAAGGTGAGTGAAACAGTGATGACCATCTCAGGAGGCACCATACATTTATTCTGAAGCCCTGCCACCTGTGCCCAGGAGATGCTGTACTTAGAAGCATCTCCCATCTCGTTCACAGCTTCTGCCTCTGTAATAATGGCTTTGCCACTTAATAATGGTAAAGCACTAACTGAAGACATTCGTCTCATAGCATGTCTGGTCAGCAGAAACCCTCAACCTGGAGTGCTCACACGTATTCCCTACGTGGTTTTTTTAGGAGTTAGGAGAAAGGGTTGTTCTGTACAGATCCAGACGTTAGGGTGGTTGTTCTGCAGTGACTACAGAGCGGTCGTTTGGTATGAATCTATCCAGAAGGAATTGATGGTGTATGTCTTTCCTAAACATTGCAATGAAAAACTGTTTCTTCCAAACACCTGTTTCAAAACAGCAATAATTTCTGGGCAAGTCAGCAATCTCAATAATAAGTGACACTAACTCTTACCTTTTGCTTATGTACTTGCTATCAAGTACAATCTGTACAACAAAAGGAATTAAGCTCTAGAAGGAGCATATGTTCTCTGGGGCTATGTTGGAATGTTCTGGAAATAAAGGACTTAACGTGTAGCTAGCTGTATGTCCTATATAGCTATATATTCATTAGGAAAAATACAATAGTATTTGCTAATTGTGCTCAAGGATAAATAACAGTAAGGAACAGGATCTTTGTCTGAATGTCTTGTTTCTTCTTCGCGTATATGTTTATAGAACTGCCTGGACATGACCGATTACCCTGGAACTAATAGCGTGTGGAGGTATTAATTCAGGCTCCCCATTCCTAATATCAATATTTACGCACTATGCATTTCTATTGATATACTAACCTATTCTGTCTTGTCTGATCACCACAGCAGGGGGGAAGAACAATAAAATGAAGCAGGAATATAAAACAATCTGCTAGCTGAAAAGCCAGAAGGCAGAGGAGCTCTCTAAATGGGGTAGCTCGCAGTAGCTATTGATTAAAATGGAGGGTAAGTGGTGTACTGTGAGGGAGGAGAAAGGTGATTCTATGACACGGCACCCTGTCTGGGAGAACATTTGCTGCACTTCACCTTCAGTGTTCATTCACTGTTCACTGTTCCCTCACTGACTGCACAGGAATTGCAGAGTAACAACAGAGGGTAAAGTTCTGGCCCCAGAAAGAGATGGTTTTCTTGCTCTGCTTCTTTGGAGTTTTGTTTCCAGTTTTGCAGCCCAGTGCTTCACCCTTTACTTTAATGGAGCATCCCTACCTTTTTTGAGACTTATGCAGGAATGAAGTGAAGCTCACAGGTGTGGTGTGCTCTGTTCTCGCACATTCCTTTCCAGCTGGCCTGACTTGCTCAGAGTTCTTCCTGCCCAGGAGGTGTTTCCGGGCTCTCAGAAGCTCTGGCACATGACGTTCACCAAGCTGCATGTTCCACCAGTAGAGATGAATCTCCTTTGGGGCATTTGCCAGTAGTTTTTATTGGCAAATCAGAACTTGGGAGAAGATGGCTTAGCAGTGGGCACTTTCATGATATGAATGGGTTTGAAAATAATTACCCTTCTTGGTGATAATCTGAAGGGTGATAATCCAACAGTAAGGAAGGGATTGGAGTTCATGGGGTTTTTAAGGTCTTTTCAGAGCTCTTTGGTGGACTAGCTCTCAAGATCCCTCCCTCCCTTTTTATGTAAATCTTTGTTACTATTATTATTTTCCCCATTCTTGACTCATGATACGAAGCAACCTCAGGAGTGATCCAAGTTTTATCTCTTGATAAAATTTCCTGGAGTTCTGTTCTATTAAAAGTGTCATAATAAAGAATATCCCAAATACATCAACTGTTACCAGTGGCATACCCTGGCATTTGGGAATATCCCAGCACTAATAATTATACCATGTGCATATCCTCACAGATATGCAAGGACAAGCTGTCTAATCCAGGAGAGGAAGGAGAAAAGCATACAGTTGTCAATACTTAGATTAAATTCTTTATACATTTGAAGTGTGTAGTTGAAATATTGGTAGTTGAGTAAATGCAGTGACTGTTATCCAGCGAAAAGTTTAGACATTAAAATTAATGAACAAATGTGTGTTTGTAGTTTGCAAAATGAAAGAATATATGGTGTCAGAAGAGGTTTTATCTTCTGTATATATTTTTTTAAAAATGTAATAAATACAAAGCAAATAGCATTGGTTTATCCAAGGGAATATTGAAATCCATTAGGAATGCACTTGGAGTAATCTGATTCAACAAGTCAGTATATTTCACTCAAAAACATAATATCGGTACTACATTGTGCGAGATGAAGGGTAGATTACATTTCTTGCCAGTGCAATAATTCCCACATCATAAATTCTGATGAAATTATATCAATATATAAAGCAAATGGATGTCTGACCCACCATCGTTTTCTCGTTCTCAGATGTAGAAGCTGACATACAAGTAAATCCCCAGCTGCTTTGTGCAATACTATTACAACTGTGCCATTGCCTGGGAACTGTTATTAGCTATCTTGACCAGAAGCGGCTGTTAGAGTTTGTGGTTTCTGCTCTGAATATTAAACTTTGGCATACAAGAGTCCTTATTGTGGGGAGCTCTTGGAAATGGTAATAGTAAATTGCTTTATATTTGCAGGATTTGATTGCTTCAGATGATACAGGTCTAGTTGGTGGGCCTCTCTTGCTGCTTGTATTTCCAGATTATAAATCATTCCTTTGACAGGGTATCTGCCATAACCAGTTCTCAGTTTCCGTAGTATCCTTCTTTACAGCTGGCAACTAGTCTTCTGGGCCACATGCTTTCTGCACAACTTTCAACAATAAAGGCAAAAATGAAGCTTTTATATATATCCTAATTTTTACATCAAATATCAGTGAATATGTGAAACTAAGGTATGGGGTACAGGTTTGGAAGGAGTGTGTGCTATTTTCCCAGTAATGTTCCATTTTAATAGCCATGCTATGGTCAAGCTCTGATTTTAATGACTGAACTGGAAGAACCCTGTAAATAACCAAAAATGCTTAGGGTAAAACAAATCCAATGTATTATTATTAGTGCTGTTCTTGACATCATAAAGCCTTTTAGAGGAATAAAAGCTTACCATTGATCTTGCAGGTCAGCTTGGGGTAAAAAGTTTGGTCAGTGTTTAAAGTCTGTGACAGAAAGAGTTACATTCATCTAGGACATTCTGTTAAAGCAGCATAACAGTATTCTCAGAAATAGAGAGGAAAATCATTAGATTTATGCTTCTCTGGTCCTTGAAGAATAGTGATGTTAAATTGGAAAAAAAAATCAAAAAGAATTATTGTTCATGATCTTACAGTTAAAATTTAAACTATAAACTATTAAATACAATTTCACAGTTTTTAGTCATTCTTAATGCAGAGTCTTGGATAACTCTTTGCTGTCTCATTACGCCTTTGTGAGATTAAGACCTCAATGATGTTTAACCCACTATCATATGAAAATGCCTCAATAGGTCTTCAAGAATATACAGGAGATTTTGAAACTTTCCAAGTTTGGGGTTTTTTTTACTAGATGTTTCTCATTAACTTGCCATTTCAGACAATTTCAGGAAGTTCCTAAATACCAAATGATTGATTATATCAGAAACATCCTGATTGCTTTTCAGGATGTCACAGTAGCAATAATATAATAATTAAGCAGAAAAGTATTTGGATGTAAAACAGACAAGTAATGTGAAACACAAAGATTTAAATGAAATTTTCAAAAGTGGGGTTTGTCCCCAAACATGTCCAGTGAAATTGGAGGGTATTTGTTCAACGAAAAAGTGCATCAGAGAGTATTTTTGCTTTTCAAAAATTGTGTATAAAATTAGGAAAATAATTTTAAGTTATAAACAGAACTTTTTTACAAGAAAAACTCTAGGTTTTCTTTGGGAATTGAACTAAAATTGTTTTTCTATGCAAATATTTGCTTTTAAGGAGAAAACACACTATCCTATTGTCAAAATTACATTTTGAAGAAAATCAAACATTTATTACCCCTATAAATTAAAACATCAGTGTTCTCTGCTTGAAAATAATCATTAACCTTTAAAGAAAGATTAAAATATCTTTGAAATATGTTGTGTCTTAGAGAGTTCAAATGCAAACAAAGTAGGAATCTGACTCATCAGAGATTTTTCACTATGTGCTGATTCTGTGATGGAAAAAGCAAGAGGGGAAAAAGTCATTCATCCACGCACCCCATAATTCAGCACACAAACCCTGCTACGCTCTTCCCAAATCTCAGCAAAGATTTAACAGTGAAATACTGTAGCAAGATCTCATGTTACCAGGATTTATTGTTTTCCAAAACATACTACAGAACATTGACTAGAATGCCAAGAAGTTCAATTAGAAATAAGAGAAAGTACACCTGTTAGTTTTGAGGAAAAGCCTATTTGGGGATTCAATTGGCTTTTCAATGTGCTTATGTCTCGGGGAATTCTGAAATTCCTCTCTGCTCTTTAATAGGTAATGTTGACCCGAGACAAGTTAATGTTATATTGATATCAGAAAGCTCAAGCTGGTGCTGATTTTGACAATGTGATAAAGGGCTCGCTAAGAGTAAGTGGTTTGTAGAGGAGGCAGGTTTTCTCATGTGTTAGGGCTGTGCTTGTCTGTCTTCTACATCTGGGAGGCATATCTCAGTATGCCACTTACTTCTTTCCACAAAATAATATGTGCCTGATCTTGCAACCATTACTGGTATAAATTTGTATATGTGCCTAATGCAGGACCATTCAGTCTTTAAATGCTCTTTGCCTGAGTCTCAGTAGTGGCCAGCAAGGCTACTATTTCACTCCGAAACATCCCTGTACAGCAGGTCAGCGTTTGGCCTGGTGCTAATATCTACATTTGTCTTCATCTCGCGCCAGAGTCGCCCAGTGCTGGTGCTCAGGACAGACGCTGGCACGTGCTGCGCCTGAAGCAGGGGCACTCTCCTTCTTGTCTGACTCCTGAAATATTGCCTTGATCAGCACAGGTCAGGATATTAAGTACCTGCATTTCAAGTGCCTTGCACAAAACTCCTTGCTGGCACGGACACTCCAGCCAAGCCCATCGCTGCTGTGTTGCTCTCCAGCGACTGACAAAGTCTGTCCATCAGCAAAGTTGCATCTGGCCCTCACTTTTATTTGGGGGAAAGCTGAAATTTGTCTAAATCATCCACCTGAGAATTGACACGCTGCAACATCACTAACAGCTGTAGATAGAGACACAAAATTTTTTATGGTATGAACATCATTATGTATCCTATGAGATGTGAATGCCATGCTATATTAGATGGAGATTGCCTCGTTCATGAAAGAGTAAGGGACTGTGGCAGTGTAGAGCTAAAATTACTTGTGGCAATTTCTTATCCAAATTGAGATTTTCCCTGGACTCCATGACCCAGCTGCTTGCTTATTCCATCACTGCTGAAGATGTTAACTGCACAGCTAACAGTCTGCCTTATATAAATGCTACTTATTTTCCAAAAGCTGAGTATACAAAGGACAATGTAGAGGGGCAATGAGGAAGACTCCACTATTGCGGAAAATTTGCTGAATCAATTTCTGCTGAGACAGATTTATGCATATGGCTGGTATATCAATTTATTTTGGATCATCCCTTCTGGATTCACAGAGCAATAATAGATACAGGCGGAGGATCTAGGTTATCTCAACAGTCAGGAATAATAACACTGGATGTGATACTACAGCTAAACATTGCTGTAACAGCTACTCTTTTTTATCAATTGTTCCAAAAGCTTCACACATAAGAAGAGTGTGGGCTAGGGAGAGGACAAATAAAGAATATGTGTAGCCCCCTTACACATTTATTGGAGACCTTTAAAACAGTGACTGGTGAGAAATCCCATCCCAGTTGGTTAGGAAGCATGGGAAAATATATGGAATTTTGAATTCCTTTGACACTTGGGAGAACAAAAATGATATCCTCAAGGAAAGCCAAAGTAAAAATGGACAGGGACTGTGCTGCAAAGAAAAACGTAGAGCCTTTTGGAGCTGATAAGCAGTTTCAACCAGTTTCTTGTTACCAGTTTCTGCGTCTGAAAACCAGAGCTACAGGGTTTCCTAAAACCACTTCATGATTTTGCATTCCTAAATGGAGGCTTCTTGCAGGGACCTGATTTCCAGAGAGATGGACGCTCAGCACTTTCTCTGTCTCTTTACAGAACACTCTCAAATTACTGTCACTTTAGTAAAAGGCTGTTTATATGTATTCAATATTTATATGGTTTTCTGGAGCTACATGGATAAAAGACTGCCTGTATGTTGAAGGTATTGCTACCTTTCTTCATAAGCTGTTGCTGGAGATACGCATGCCAGGAAGTAAAATATACCCGCTAAAAAGCCTCTTGATTTTTCAATAGAAAATCCTGTGCATTTTACTTGTAATTGAGTTTTTCCATCCCTGGATCCAAAGCACTTTTTCCCCAGAGCTTTGACCCTGCCGTGCCCTTGTTTTGATACTCTAGGAGCGTACCAGCAGCTTTGGCAGGTGTAAGAGCACAATGAGAGCTGCCTGCATAGGACTCGTATGCTTGGGTCCTTCTACTTCTCTTGATCACCAGTCGTAGCTGTGGTGAGTTGCCATTAGGTAAACTTGAAAAGCCCACACTGTCTGTGGCTTGCTTTATAAGACGCAATTTTTAAAATGCGCACGATGCTGCTTTTCAAGAGATCCTGGTGGTTTAGAGGAGCAGCAAATTTTGTCCTTTACGTCTGATCAAGTGAAAGTAAAAACTGGTGTTTGTTCACAACATATAGGATGTGAAGATGTTCCTGTACCACGTGACTTACAGTAATCTAATAATAAACCTTGTGGAAGATGTTAATATTGCAGGAATTTAATTTTGTTTATCCGGGGCAGAATATGCACTAATTGCCTATTTAATCATGTTTATAATTAAACTTGTTATAACAATGATTCACGCGTCAGCTTCCCTAATTACAGAGGCAGGACAGTATTATTTCCTCCTTACAGTTCTCTCATTTAGGCTGGAGATGTTTGGTGTCACCTGCAGGTTTGTGCTTCGTATGAACTGGTGAGCATGGACAGTGTGAAAGCTGTTCTCCTAGGAGAAAGGCTCTGCTGTGACTGACCCACCTATTCGTTCCTTTAATTGGATTCTGCTTATTGGCTTATTGTAAAAAGAAAAAACAGCCACTATTGTATTTACTCTTCTTACTCCTTTAAAGAATTCAGCCTAATGTAAAATACTTGCAAAGTGGGGCTGCCCCATGCTGCCCCGTGGCCACCAGTGTAACCCCAGCTGGCTGTAACTGCATTTGACGCAGCTCCTGACCTTGAACTGTTGCTGATGGGACACGAGACAAAGCTGAGTCGCCCCTACTCTGCATGCGGAAAGATTGGTTTGGGATTCAAGCCATGGAAAGGAACAGGGGCTGAGGACTGAGGGTGTCTGAGCCTTGTCCCTGACCTCTGTAGAGACCAAGCTGAGCTTGCGGCAGAGGATGTCAGAATGGTGTCACATTGAGGGTGAAGGGAGCTTCTTGGCAAAATGGCTGCAGCTCAGTACTGAATGGACTGGGTACCTGAGAGGGTCCGACACAACATTTTTTCTTCTTAGATAAGATTACACGATTCATATCAAATAAGAGCATTTGGTCTTACTCTGGCTCCACTTTCAAGCATTTTGCAAATGAGTTCAGCATCATTATCCCCAATTTGCAAACCAGGAGGTTAAGGTTGAGATAGGAAATATGCCTAGTCCAGAGTCAAACAATGAGATGGCATTGAAAGCTAATTCTCTGAGATCCACCATGTCCCTTATTCACTGAAAAACACACTTCAAATAAGGATATCTTCTTTTTTTCTTTTTTTTCCTTTTTAAACAGATAAAATAGTAAAGACCCAGACAGTGCAATGCAGTTCATTCTTTCACTGAGCACAAGAGGTTCTGTTCAGTTCTTGCAAGAGACAGGATAACATTTCTGGGGATGTATATGTACGTTCATGTATAGCTACAGATAAATAATTAGTACTCCTGCAATATCACTTGCATGCCATAGTGAAAATTCTGCAAGATAAACTAGGAAACCATATTTTCAGCAGTCTAATAGCGCTGTCATAAAAATTCACAGCAGGCTGAAAATATCTCAGCCCAGGAGCTAATTACTTTAAAACATTTCTTTTTTCTGGAAAAATCTTGTTTTCCCCTTGAGGCGGTGAGTTAGAAAGTGTATCCTTGTTTAAGTCTCCACCCCCGCTTCCCTCATCTGCTATAACTGAAAAACAGCTCAGATATTTAGTTAAAACAATTGCAGACAAATTGAATCTGTAATGAGGATCAATTACTATTGGTATCTTGGAATGTTTTTACATAATTAAGTTCTAGACTTCCCCAAGCAGGTCTCCCTGCACAGGAATTAGAGAATGAGGGCTTGAGTCATCACATGAGGCTGCCACAGTGCAGTGTGAAACATGGAGCACTGTAAGTGCTCTGAGTGCCTTTTTTCTCCTCTGACTTACAAAAGTGCTCCAGCCCCCTCCTGAAGATCTAAACCCTTGCCCTGTGGACTGGATGAGTCCATCAGTCAATACTCCGAAAAATTTTGATCTCTAAAAGAGACATTTGCAATTTAGGTCGAGCAAAAGTATGGCTACATAACTTCAGACTCAGCAAGGTCATGAATGAAGCTTTCATATCAAGACTGTGGGGTATCTGTACCCATGCAATGCAATTGCAGCTTTTTATTGCTTCATCAGGCATGCAGCTAGGTGGGAACCCACCGGAGGTTCTCCTTACCCCACTGTTTGAAGAAGCTTTCTCCCTAAGTTTGAATACACAATACCATTGCTTTTTTTGGGTTGGTTCAGAACGTCCTATGGACAATCAAATTAGCCTTTTGAAAACGATATCGTTGTCTAATTAAACCGGAGAGTAAGTCTAGAGTATCAACTAAAGGGTTTTTACTGTCAATTTTTGAGTAATCAATATTACACTCAGATAACTGGTGCTGTGGAAGCTGTCTGCGGCAGGACTCTGGGCTGTTAGGTGCACGGAGAAGGGTTGCTTCAAGAGCAGCTCTCTGAGCTGGCCATAAAAGAACCACATGAAGATGGATAGCATGAACTACCCTCTTTCCTCTGAAGACTCACCTTAAAGTTGTGACCCTTGGTGGCTTGCTCAGGTATCACCTAGAGCCAAGCCTGGCAGCAGAGTTCTGCCCAGTCCAGTATCTGGGCGTTAACTGGTGGGTACTGGGTAACAGAAACCAGAACACAGGACGGGATGCAGTGCTGCAAGGGGTCCTGTGCCAGCCCCTTGACAGGCACAGGTCGTCTCCCTGTAGCCTCTAAAGGGCACCAACTGCAGTGGGGCGCAGGGGGAGAAAGTCAGAACAGGGTTTTTGTACGTCAATGTCTGAGGTGTCAGAAGTCTCCAGTCAAATCCCTGGGTGAGCGCCAGGGTGCAAGGGCAGTGTCCTGGCACTGTCTCAAGCCTGCCATGACCAGCTCGTGGGGACTCTGCTTGGACACCAGCTAGGCAGGGCCCACTTTAGGTGGCCTGCTGCTCCCCTGACCTGGGCTAATGATCAGCTCACTCATTAAGAAAGGCTTCCCTGGAACAAAAGTTGGTATTGATCGCCTGTTCAGGAAATAAGCTCCTCTTTCAGCACGCTGGGGAAAAAAAAATGCTCAGGCTAAGATCAGAGTGGCAGGAAACAACATACAGAATGGCATCTTAAAAATCCCTCTCTCCTGTGAAACAGTGGTACCAGCTGCACAGCGTGACATACACTGCATTTGCTGGGACTGGGGCATTGTTTGTCTTGCATTTGGCCCAACGAAGTATCAGAGCATCAAACCCGTTCTGCTATCTAGTGGCTACTCTTGTAAAATGCATTCAGTGTCACAGAGAGAAAAAAAAAAAAATCCTGCTTTTCCCCTCCTCCTTTATCATATAACTTGTTCAATTATATTGTCTTTTCTTCTCTCGATTCCTATCTACAATTATACCTCCCCAAAGCAGCTATTGTATAACCTGTGGGTCTTGGATTAAGTTCACTAGCCTAGTTGACCCTCATCCTGACCTTCACTTAATTAAATACGGGATTAAGCCCAAGAAGTATGCAACTCAAATCTCAGGTTAAAGCAGAGGGAGTTCAGAGCGCTGGCAATGAACTGACTGATGTTCATGAATGAGCTCACCTGGCCTTGTAAAACAGCATAAAGTGCGTGATCAAGCCTGTTGCTTTTGAAAAAAAGGCTTTGACTCTTTCGTGGTGAACTTTCACTCCCTGTGAGCGGAGTCGTGGAGGAGAAGTGCTGTCGACCAGGACACTAAGGGTTCACTCCTCCCTCTGGCAAAAGCAGCAGCCTCCACTGAACCCTGGTAACAGTGGGGAGAAAAAAGTCTCATCAACTGTTTGGAGCGAAGTTCAACATAGGAGATGCTGTTAGGGGTCTGAGTGCTACCCCAGTAATCTGTGGAGGTTTTCATCAGTGTTACTCAGCACATTGTTTTCTCCTCCAGTTTTCTGCTGCCAGGTCTCGGGATCAGGCACAACGGATTATCAGCATTTCTTTGAAGCTTGCATGGGAGTACGGATTATCATTTTTGCCGTCAGAAACACAGACCAATTAAAGCTAAAATAAGGCATAAATCAGCATAAGAAGGCACCTAATTATAAAAATGAGGTATATGAAACACTTCTTTCTTCTGCAACCAAGACAATGAGTAGTATTCTCAAAAAAAACCCCATAAAAAATATGTTTAACCTTGGAAAGAGCATTCATGTTTAACTGAAATAAAACAGAAGCAGCAGAACAAGAGTGCTGGGTGTGCCAGCACTCCCTGTGTTCGTTTCTGAACCGCACACCAGCCTGTGTCATCTCTGCTTGTATTAGGATGCAATAAATTGCTAAGGTTAGAGCTGTGGATGCAGCGGCTCGTGTTCAGCACAGCTGATCTTTCCTAGAGCATTTGTATGCCTATTCCTCAAAGCTGTCTCCCAGAATCTGAGTTACCAGAATCTGTAGCTTTTTCGACATCTGTGTAACTAGAGGGGAGAGAAATGACCCAATGCTGGGCCAAGTCTTCAGACAGTGCAAATCAAAGAAGAAAATGAGCCAGCCCTGATTTGCACTAGCTGGTCTTCTAATCTGAGGAACTTGCAAACTGCCTCTTAAATTCCACAGCAAATCTAAAACCTCATACTTAAGGGGGATGATACATGAGTAGCACACTGTTCATTTCTCAGCATGTCTGGCCATACATGGAAATTTTGAGAAAGAATATCCTATTATTCCTGTTAAGGGTCTTTTTTGAGAGTAGACTGTATATGATGTTAAATTTAATTGAGCTTTAAAGTGCACGCAGGAAATCCTGCTGTGTTCCAATACTCAGAGCATGGGGATGAAATCTGGAAACAGGATGCGAGGTCCCAGCCTGCGAAAACTTTTGTTTTAAGCAATGGGTAGTTCTTACTGAAAATTGAATGTGCACTTAAACATTTTGCACTTTGAATGACTGAACTTCTCTCTATTCACTACCCCAAACAGAAATAGAGATGGAAAAAACCTCCAAAAAATGCTTATTGGGTAGAAAGGTGTTTAGGTGCATCATCCAATACCTGGCTGCAGAGTCTCAGAATAAGGACCAACATACTTTACATTTCTGTTTTTCTCCCCTGAGACAGTGTGAGACAAATGCTGAGCTTGTAAATTACAAATTCCCTGAAAAATTATTCAGTGCTTTTCTGAGTATCATGCTACAATCTATTCACCTGTGAACTAAATCCAGCGGGCAGAAGCTCCCAGGCGGTCGGCAGCATCTCTGAAGAGGACTCAGTGAATGCGCTGGCCAGTGTAAGAACAATTGCAAACACATTATTCGGGGTGTCTTGTATCATCTCTATACCGTATATTGACATTTTCTTGACGCTGTCTGCTTTGCAAATGTCATGTCACCCAGGATAAAATGAAAAGCAGTACCAGGAAAAACACATAATCTGACTGGGTCAGTGACTGAGCTTTCAGGAAACCCAGAGGAGAACTCTCAGCCTGAACTTTGGCAGGTAATTAACATTCAGGTACTTCAGGCTTTTAAATCCATTGCATTAGTTTAAGAGCATTTGTCTAAGATGTCCATTACTGGTGAGAAAGAGTTTGTTTGTTTTTAAAATCTGCTTTGAATCTAATGGGCTACTGAATCTCCCCAAAATCCATTTGACAGTATTATTTTTCCAGATTAATTTTTTTAAGAACAAAGGAGCTTGACACCCCATACACTGTGGTATAAAAACTTTGAAAATGAATAAAAAGCAACCCCGTGACTAATACATTCACTATGTGAAGGAGCAATGGCTTAGTGGATCTGCTATTTCATAGGCAAAAATGCAGAGATTGCCTCTTTTGTCAGTTCATAGATAAAATCCTATTCTTTGTAATCCCTGAAGAAACAAATCAAATAAGCTCTGGCTGAGCTAACCATTTTCAATCCATCAAAGCAATCAAATTCTGTTTACCTGAATCAGAATGATTTCTAAAATGTTATTAAAAAGTAAAATGGAGTTTAACTATTCCAAAAAACTGAAAATGATGTGCAAACACAAAAGGGATAAGATTTCAGTAATTATGTAGACACAAAGTCGGTGCCATCATTTGTACCACAATACAATGTAGCTATGGCATATAAAGATAAAGCTTCCTTTGTCTAACATTACTGCTGCAAGTGATGCATAAACATAATTAATGTAAGAAGTCTTCAAAGGGGCGAATATTCATTTAGTCAGTTAGTTTTATTGCTCTTTCAAGCAAACAAAGATTTTATAATTTAATAAACCAATTAACTGATTATATATTTCACCCAAAATATTTGTATATCACACATTACTATCATTTCACTAATCGCCACCGTTTTTCACAAAACAGAGCCAGCATGTGGTGCTACAGTTAAAAGATTGCATTTAATATTCATTTAGTTTGCCCATTATTTTGGAGTGAATGCCATAAGAGGCTTGTGCCTAACTACATTCCTTAAATATAGCAGCAGGTTTCACCCACATCCTATCTCATGGCAGCTTTGAGATGAAATCATCGTGTTGGTCCTCTGTCATGATTCTCGAACTGATCTACATGAAGAATTACGTCACCTTCAGGACAGGTCTGGGTGCGTTTTGTCACCCCTGCAGAATTGCTTTTCATCCTGAGCAGGGAATCAGGCGGCTGATTGCTGTGGTGGCGCACAGCACGGCAATGCATTCCAGCGGGGGGGCTCGCTTGCTAGGCGACAGCTGACGGGGCTTTCCTTTGTATACATTACACTATATGGAAAAATACACCTTGTAAAAATTCTCACCAAGCGTGACATCTTAGGGAGCCTATCGAAGTTTGAGGCAGCATTTTTTTTAATATAGCCTAGGCAAGCAAACAGAGACCTGCACAGAGAAACCAAAAACAAATTCTCCAAAACCTTAGTATGGGTTTTGGGGTTGGGGTTTGAGGTTTTTTTTTTTTAATATATACATTTAGGAGCCTTCATAGTTAGATTTCACATTCACTCTACAATTTGAAAATAGCCTTGCTTCTTTAGTTGCTGAGGTCCAATACTGTCTGTGACAATTGCCATTCCGCTTCTGTGCCCTGTCAAAATATAATCCTAAATTTGTCAAAGCTGTGCAATTATGTCCTCCTCAGTTTGAAACAAAACCTCGACTGCTAGTTATTTCGTTGCACAGTAAGAGGCAGCATACGCCAGTGGTTCGGCACAAGGCTGGGAACTCAGCCGTCTGTTCCCAGCTCAACCACTGCCTGAGTGTCCGTGGAAAAATTTCATCCCAATTATGCCTCAGTTTCCAAAATTAGGAATAACTATGTTCTGCATCTTTTTAGAACCTGAGAGGCATTTGCACTGCACTAACATGGCCAGTGAGGAGCAGAAAGAGCACATGCATGAGATTTATGTGAATAAGGGCACTTGTTTGACCAAAGCGTATTAAACAACCCCGGGATACAGCCCATGTCAGCTCCATGTAGCACTGGAGCCGATGGATGACCTTCCGTAGACATTCAGCAGGTAAAATATTTAGGCAATGGAACTGTTCTAGAGGTGATTGTTTAATCACTTCTTCTGGGCTTTGAAAATTAGCAGAGACTTTTATTTCAGAAACTTGCATTTTCATCCTGGAAAGCAAACCAGAAACTTGGGAATCTGCAGGCATCCCTAGACGCTCCTCATGTGAGTCTGAAACCATCACTGCCTCTGTGTTTCAGTGTGTTATTTTTTAAAGCTATAAATACTATTTCTGCAATTATTGGCACTGAGGGCGTACAGTAGTTATCTCCAGAAAAAAAAAAAACACAACACTTTATGCTTTGTCTTTGCAACTGATAGTCTAACTTTTACATTTCACTTCCCCATGCAGCAAGGTGCTCATCTGCATTGACAAATACTAAGTAATGAGGAATACACCAAAATGTGCCGTGCTGTCCCTCTCATATACACATGCACAACCACGTGCACGCGCGCGCGCACACACGCACACACACACACACAAAATACTCAGAACATTAAAGAAAGCTGTTAAGCTAATCTGGTGCATCTAAATGGGCAATATATATTGAATCCATGCTCCATTGATCATAATTATTGCGGTGCCCTTTATCAAGTAACCATCTTAAACCATTATTTAGAGATCATTTTGCTTTCCATTACTGTCACTGTATTGCAGAACTCGCTAGGAATTGGCGGCTGTGTGATAGAGGGGTATGCAGCTGTATTAGTCTGGAATCTGCTCGTGTTATCCAACAATGTTTCTAAAATGAGAGACTTAGCACAGTATTGACACAACTTTTGGACTGCTTTTAACTTCATCCTGGAGTGACAAGTCATTCACATAAGTTTTGTTTTCCACGTAACTCCTTCCCACCTTGCATTCTTTGCATGTTCTTCTTAAAATTTAATAGTCTTTCTGTAAAAGTTCAGACTGTATATACTGAAAAGTATTTCTTAAGATGTAACTGAGAGTTACTAAATGGCTACACCGCTAGTCTCAGCGGGTGTTTGAAATTACTTCACAAAATCTTTATTATTCTTCAGAGTATTTGAAAGAAGGAAAGTGAAGTATTTTCTTCTCAGCTGACCCTCTTAAGTTATGCATCACGCAAACAATACGATAATGGTACAAAACTCCGTGTATAAACATCTGGAGCTGAATTGAAGGTGCAGTATTCTCACAAGTACTTGGAAAAGACCTGGCTTGTTTGCCTTGTAAGAAGATTAGAAGAACACAGTAAGAAAGAGGAAAACATGGTTCTTAATGAGACCAGCATCATTTTAGACTGAATCCCTATCCCAAGCCTCTCAAAGTAATGCACCTGGCATGCTGTGATATTAATAGATATATCAGAACACAGGTGTTTAAGCTGATATTTGCCAGTTTAACCAGGTGGTAAGGAGATTTTAATGTCACCCAAAAGTAAGAGGATGGAAAAACAGAAGTTTCAGACACTCATCATCAGCATTAGACTATGAAATGATACTAAATATGCTGGATATAACTAAGTCAGCATTAATCTTCTGACTTAGAGCTAGGTGCTCAGCATATTGAAAGTTCACTTCAACTCCTGGTCAGAGTTTGTCCCAGGCCTTAACACTGAAGTGTAGGAGTCCTTACGAACAGCCCTGATGCTGGGGAGCCCTCTGTATATCACAACCTGTGTGACCTCTGGAAAAAAAATCACATAACCTTTCAAAGCCTTTCTTTTCCTATCTGTAAAGTGAAGATAATAACACTTCCTAATCTCAGAAGTTGTGGGACTTTAATTGATTATTAGCATTTGTATAATCATTTTGAACTCAAGAGAGTGCATATGCAGTGCATATGTAATATAACAGGTAAACACCTTGCTTAGCTGTGGAGACAGTCATCAAATCTTATCTCATTGGGGCTTAAGGTCAAAGGCAGAGAGAAGGTACCTGAATCTGATAAAGGCTTAAGTGTTACAGGAGAACTATTTATGTTCTGAAGAAGTCACCTATATCTCTTTCTCTTTCAAGCTAATCTGCTTTCAGATGCAGTGTCTGCTACTATCAGGCTAACATCTATATCTCTCTCCATGCCTGGATAGTGTATTGACTAAAACCAGATAGCGGAGTCAAGTGAGGAAATGCTTGGTGTCTTCATAGGCAAGAGCAGTGAGTTTTCTTACTTTTTGTCTCTGTAAAACCTCTTCTAGCCTCCTTAACCCATCAGAAGTCCAATCAGTGGTGGAAGAAAGAGAATAAATGTGACCAATGCAACTAGCCAAACTCTAATGTTCTTCAGAGACAAGATAAGCTGTTTCAGTGTTCAGACCCCTCATAGATATAGATGTGCAACCAAATTGCCAGTATAATTTCAAAGCTTTGTTCCTTTCCAGCTGTACTGGGTGTACGTTATACAGTAATGGCATAACTGATAGCAGGACGAAGTACCTTCTGTTTATGCAAGGTACTAACAGAAGTGTTTTCAGCATGGAATGCTCTACAAGTGACAGACATCCTGACATCTGAAAAGCTTTTGCCAATTGTGCTGGCTGTGGAAGTCAGTAGAGCAACCCTTAAGGACCTATTAAAAATAATACTGTCAGGTCCAGCGTCAGATGTGACTGATGGTTTAGGTCAAGTAGAAAAGAGTCCATATCAAGTTCAGGTCTCATATATGTTTGGTCATTGCCTTCATGTACTTTATTTTTAACTCCATCTGAAACTGCATACTTTATAAATATTTCTCAGCTGCAATTGACTGGGAAGTACCAACCACTGTCCAGGAAAAAATAAAGGAAATATCGACCATTCAGAATGAAGTGTTATCTGTGTAAGATGTAGCAAAATGGAGTTCACTGTCCTCTGAACAAGTCTAAAGGCCAATGCTCACAGACATGGAAGAGTAGCTTTGGTTGATCATTGGTCTCCTCTGTTATGCTGCCCAACTTGCATGGCTTTGGAAAACAGGACTTTGCATTTCTTGTATTGTGAGTTTCATTGTCTTCCGTAATAATTCCTCCATAGGGACTGTGCCTGCAACAACTCTGCCTTTTTAGAGCAAAATATGTCTTCTCCATGTGATCAGATGTTATATTGATTCAGTGATACCCCTTCCCTTCTACTCCTAAAAAGTAACATGAAACATTGCTGCCCCACATTTTCCACAAACCCAAAGTCACTTTTTTGTCTCTTTTCTGTGGTTAGATCAATCCATACACTCTATTTTACCCACTGATCTTGCTGGAACCAGGCTTGAGAAGATGTAATGTCTGCATTAGTTCATTAGTATCTTTAAAAAGTGGTGAGGTTGTCAAATCATATTTTAAAAAAGTGATGTGACTGTTAAATCATAGTTACACCTCACTACCAAGGAGTATTAAGACCACTCTTTGTTTATCAATTCACTTTCACCCAGATGATTGTATATTTTTTTCATTCTGACTTGGATAGTTTTACAATGGTTGAATTAAGTAATATGATCTGCTCTAGGTGAACCTGCTTTGGCAGGAGGGCTGGACTAGATGATCTCTGAAGGTCCCTTCCAAACCCTAGCATTCTGTGCCTTAGAAGAGAATCATAGAATCATTTAGGTTAGAAAAGACCTTTAAGGTCATGAACTCTAACTGTTAACACTGCCAAGTGGCATCCTGTTCCAATGCTTGACAACCCTTTGGGGTTCCCTTTGACATTCCTTTGGGTGAAGGAATTTTTCCTAATGTCTATATTAAACCTCCCCTGGTGCAACTTGAGGCTGTTTCCTCTTGTCCTAGCACATTACTTGGGAGAAGAGACCACCCCCGAGTTCACTACAACCTCCTTTCTGGTAGTTATAGAGAGTGATAAGGTCTCCCCTCAGCGTCCTTTTCTCCAGGCTAGAGAACCCCAGGTCCCTCAGCTGCTCCTCACAAAGATTTGTTCACAAGACCCTTCACCAGCTTTGTTTCTCTTCTCTGGACATGCTCCAGCACCTCAATGTCCCACCTATACTGTGGCACTCAAAACTGAACACAATATTCGAGATGGGGCCTCACCAGTGCTGATGCAGCAGGACAATCACTTCTCTAGTCCTGCTGGCCACACTAGTCCTGACACAGGCCAGGATGCTTCTTAGCCACCTGGGCACCCTGCTGGCTCATATTCAGCTGGCTGTCCACCAACACCCCCCAGGTCCTTTTCCACCCAGCAGCTTTCCAGCCACTCTTCCCAAGTGTGCAGTGCTGCATGGGGTTGTTGTGGCCCAAGTGCAGGACCCAGCATTTGGCCTTGTTGAATCTCACACCATTGGCCTCAGCCCATTGATCCAGCCTGTCCACAGGCTCTCTCTGTAGGGCCATCCTGCCCTCAGGCAGATCAACATTCCCACCTGACTTGGTGTCATCTGCAAACTTACTGAGGATGCACTCAATCCCCTCGTCCAGGTCATTGATAAAGATATTAAACAGAAGGGCTCCAATACTGAACTGGAACACCGCTTGTGACCGACTGCCAACTGGATTTAACTCCATTCACCACCACTCTTTGGGATCGGCCTTCCAGCCAGTATTTTACCCAGTAAGGAGTACACGCATCCAAGCAATGAGCATCCAGTTTCTCCAGGAGAATGCTGTGCCAGATGGTGTCAAGGGTTTTACTGAAGTCTAGGTAAACAACATCCATAGACTTTCCCTCATCCGCTAAGCAGGTCTTCTTATCACAGAAGGAGATCAAGTTAGTTAAGCAGGACCTGCCATTCATAAACCCATGCTGACTGTGCCTGATCGCCTGGTTGTCCTGTCCATTGCATGTGGTGGCACCCAAGATGATCTGCTCCATAACCTTCCCCGGCGCCAGGGTCAGACTGACAGGCCTGTCGTTTTCCAGACCCTCCTCTAGTCCTTCTTGTAGATGGATGTCACACAGGCTCTTACTTCCAAATAGCATGTGAGTTACCATCAATATCTTTCTTCTGCAAATTTTGCTGACAGAATACGATTTAGAGGGATATTTTGTGCAAATTGACATTTTTCTTCACCATAATGATGGATGCTGAGCCAGGAAACAGAATTAATTAATATAAGAACTCCTCTGAGGTAGTGTGCCTGGTTATGCAGCATAGTGCTATGCTCAATGATTTGTACCTCCCTAGGTTAGAGGAAGCCCTGCTAATTTCCGTTTTCCATTGGATATTACATAATGTAGTTCACAATTTTGCAGTTCAAAACTTTTCTAGTTAATTTGAACTTAATTGGTTTTAATGGTGTAAAATATGTTTGCCTTTCTTCTTTACATCCATTAGAAAGATCATGTCCTTGAAGTATCAAGGAGACAGAAAAGGCAAACCTGCCTCTGTCCTGGTGTGAGTCTGCTACTCTGTTCTCCAAGAGCACAGCTGTAATTCTACAATGTGGCTTGATTCTTTCAAGACAGTAGATGTGGGATTTTTTGGATTTTAGCAAAGCTTTTGCTACTATCTGTCACAGTGTCCTTCTGGACAAAATGTCCAGCATACAGCTAGACAAGTCTGTAATATGTTGTGTGAAAAAATGGCTGATGGGTTGGGCTCAAAGAGTTGTAGTAAATGGGGTTACTTCAAACTGGTGCCTAGTCACCAGTGGAGTTCCCTAGGGCTCAATTTTAGGGCTGGTGCTCTTTAATGTTTTTATTAATGATCTGGATACAGGATTCAAATGTACGTTAAGTAAGTTTGTCAATGATACTAAACTAGGAGGAGCTGTGGACTCCCTCGAGGGTAGAGAGGCCTTACAGAGAGGTCTGGATAGACTAGAGACTGGAGCAATCACCAAGCATGTGAAGTTTAACAAGAGCAAGTGCCATATTCTCCAACTGGGACAGGGTAATCCTGGTTATACATACAAATTTAGTGACAAGAAGCTGGAGAACAGCCCTGCAAAAATCAGCCTGGGGGTTTGGGTTGATGGTAAATTGAATACGAGTCAATAATGTGCCCTGACAGCCAAAAGGACTAACCGTGTCCTGGGGTGCATCAAGCACAGCATAGCTAGCCAGTGGAGGCTGATGATTGTCCCACTTTACACTGCACTGGTGTGGCCCCACCTTGTGTTGTGTGAGCAGTTGGGGGTATCTCAATACGAGAAAGACATCAGACTATTAGAGTGTGTCCAGAGGAGGGCAACCAAGATGGTGAAAGTTCTTGAGGGCAAGACTTAGTGAGCCACGGCTGAGGTCACTTGGTTTGTTCAGCTGGAGAAGGCTGAGGGGGGACATCATTGCAGTCTACGCCTTTTTCAAGGCGGGCAGTGGAGGGGAAGGTGCTGACCTCCTGTCTCTGGTGACTAGTACATGAGGCAATGGAATGGAGCTGCATCAAGGGAAGTTCAGATTGGACATGGGGAAAAGGTTCTTCACTGAGAGTATGGTTGGTCACTGGAACAGGCTCCCCAGGGAAACGGTGACAGTGCCAAACGTGTCAGAGTTCAAGGAGCATCTGGGCTGGCACTCTTAATCATATGGTTTAGTTGTAGATAGTCCTGCGAGGAGCACGGAGATGGACTTGATGATCCTTATGTGTCACTTCAAACTCAAGAGATTCTATGATTCTATGAAAACTAATTTGCAAGCAAAACCAGTGGTTTGTGTTTTCTTAAGTACTCTTTGGAGGCCTTACTCCTAGTCAAATTTAGGTATCCTGCATCTATAAAAAAAATCACATCTATAAATGTAAAATAGAAGGTTGGTTGTGAGCATCTGTCTCAACTCCTTAATCACCCTACAAAAACAGAATAATCAGAGCGTTTATGCAGGGGGGTGGGGATGAATGTGAAAACTAATCATGTAGACCTTGCAAATATAACTCAAAAAGTACCCTGGATGCTAAGCAGCCAACCTTTGACTGTGTTTCTTTAATCTTCCTTGCAGTTAACAATAAAATTCAAATTAAGGTCCTGATTCTGCGCCAAGATTGGTGTTTGCAGATTGCTGCTTATCAGGTTACATCAGCTACTGCTCTCCCATGCCACGCAGCAGATTCTACAAGGTGTAGTGTTGAAGGACGGGAACAGCCCCTTGAGGCTCAGCTCATGTGAGTCATTAAAGCAAGATTTATTTCTCCTTCACTTAAACAACACAGAGGTTTCCCACATGCAATTTTAAAAGTGTTTGCATTGAATGTATTGGCTAAATTTGATAAAATAATTGAAGTCACATAATTAACACCATTAGGAATGATTAATGATTTCTTGAAAAGATAAAAACAATAAGTATGTCTTCTCAAATGAAGTTACATATAGAAGTTAAAAACAAAGGAATGTAATCAATATCACAGGTAAAAACAAAGTGACTATATACTTTCCAGCAAATACATAGCTTGTATTTTTAAAATTTTTCTCCAAAGCTAAGCTGTTTCTTCTCGTCAGAGTATAAGTCAATTATGCTGTAGCACAAAAAGAAATCTGCAGTATTTTACTGTCATTGTTGGTAATTTGTCCCTTAGGGTGTTAGTATTCATACATAATTGCATATTGTCTCTCCCTGTAACATTTTCTACTTTCTTTCTCTGTTAGAACAACATAAGAATTATTGCATCCATGGGTTTTAGCAAATTATCCAGCTAACTTGATTTACATTCTATTCACAAACAGAATTACAGAGGGGAAAAATACATTTGCTTTGTTTTTTTCCTTAGCTATCTTTTGGCCCTGAAAGATTAGAATTGGTTCATTTTTTTTTCATTTGTGTGTGTGTGTGTGTGAGCTTTCTTTAAAAGTATAAACAAAAATAAGGAAACATAATTGTATTGAAATCACTAAATGAATCTTTTTTGAAAGACCAGATGTGGTCTGTAGACAATTACTTTGTAACTTGCATAAGAAATGCTTGCAGTTTGTAAAAGCAATAATCCAAAATCCTCATTACATAGGTGAAAGCTGTATCTGGACTTATTTAAGTCTTCTAAATACTGGAGATGGCAGTATTATGCAAAATTGCCATTCTCTTAAATATGGATTCTCTAGTGAATGTGATGTCCTAAGCTTTGGCAGATATCTCATCTGGACAAACTTCAGGGGTGATGGAGCAGCCACAGTGTCTTCAGGGCTGCTTGATCATAATCCAGGGACCTCCTTGGCTCCCAGAGTGTCTAGAGGTGACCTGCAGTCAGCTTTAGCTACAAATAAACAATTCTGTCTTAGTAAAATCTGTGTAGGATACTTAAATTATTCAGGATAGTAAAGATACAGACTGATTGTTAAAAGCTATGGAAGGACCTTATCAATAGTAGCGTGATAGGGCAAGAAAATGGATGTTGGAATTCAATGTAGGTAAATGCAATGTGATGAAAATGGAAAAAATACTTTATTTTGCATATACTTAAATGGAGGTGTGGTTGTCTGCAAGCATGAGAATCAGTGTTAGGTTTATAATGGGTAGTTTTATGGAAATATCAACTTAATGACAGACCACAGTCAAAATAAGTAGAAAGCTGGGTATTATGAGGAAAGAAATAAAAAACAACATAGGAAATATAATCATGTTCCTTTATAAATTCAGAAAGCACAAAAATCCTGAGAATGGTGTAAAACTAGAGTCCATTTCTGTCAAGGGAAGTGTGTAGACCTAGAGAAGGCATAAGATAAGTGACATGGGTGATCACAACTTTGCAATGGTTTCCACTTGAACAGATGGTGAGTTTGGCTTGGAGAGGTTGCTTTGTTGTGTGACCTTGTGTGGCCATGTGTTGGTGACCTTGGCAGGTCTTCCACCTGTCCAGTAGTTGGAAGAATACCTGGAAATCTCAGACAGCAAGATATTTGTGTGAATGCAATCCGCTGACGCAGCACGGGTGGAGAGCCATTTGGCACCATTGTTGCCGCTAAACTGACAGGCAGGGAAAAGAGGAGTCTGGCTGTAATTAACAAAGCAGCTTAACTACTAATACCTTGGTAATGTCCCTCGTATTTTAGATGAAAGGCTCAATTGGTAATTTGAAATGAGAACAAACACACTGAAAGGATGGCTACTGTGAGAAAAAGGAGTACATGAAAACAGCAGTTTATCCAAAACAGCAAGTTTTCTGGATGCACTCACGGGGTTGTCTGTGGGTGCTGGAAACTGCTTTTTCAGCCACTTTTCACAGCTAAAGCAGGTGAACTGAAGTTTCATCCAAGCCTTGGATAACAGCTCCCAGAGCAGCTCAGACAGTATTTTACCATTATGGAAACACCGGGGGGGGGGGGGGAACCACCAAAAACCCCCTATAAAAACCAGTTCAAAAACCTGTTTTAGAGTATACATCTGCATCAATCAGAAAAATTAATAAAAGGGTACAACTCTTGTCTGCAGAAACGGGGAAAAAAAAAAGCGCACATTTTCATCTGGGAATTATAATGGGGAAAAAAAAACTTTTGCCAAACAGAAGCCTCGCAAAACCCAAAGCGGGAAATATTTTGTCAGATGCAGAGGACATCTATACAGAGTCATTTTGCTTTATCCCTCCTGGTCCCTCAGCGCCCTGAATAAATACACATTGATATTTTAGCCAGCAAGTCATCTCTGCTTCTTACTGCAGCGAATTGCTGGTGGTATCACTGCTAAGTAGCAAAACAGGTTGACAAGTAGAGCAGCCAAGCGGACACAAATGGTTTAGGATTCCTTAGGTTTACCCCGCGTTTCCTGGTTGATCTGATATTCCGGGAGCCCAGTTGTTCCCTCCTGCATGAAGATAAGTCTACATGATGCGTAGATCTGAGGTTGCTTCCTCATCCTGAGCTCTGTTGATTTGGCTGCATACAACTTAACCTTTCTTGCAAGGGATTGACACTTGGCAGCAAACGTACTGACAGCTCCATGGGACCTCATTGAATTAGATGAAGCAAAGCTGATGATTACCAGCTGATGACGCGATACATTTCCATTTTCTGTTTGGTTACCATTCTTTGAAAATGATAACACTACAAAATATCCTTTCGCAAAGAACTGCTTTACACATAGGAAAAAAAAAATTGTTTTCATGCATCACAGATACCTATGTACCTTTTGGACACAATATGTCAGTCTTCTAATAACTCTACAGTATAGGAGCTGTGAATCCCCCCTCATGGATGCTTTTGGCTAACGTAGCTAAGCCATAGTTACCATAGGTAAGCCATAAAAATCATTTCTTGAGGTAGAAAAGCAATTAGTGATGAGCTGACAGATGATTCCTTCCCAGATATTCACCCAGAAATATGGGGGTGGGGTAAGATTTTTTTTTGTGCTTCTGTTTTGAAATCCAGATGATGAATTTTCCAGCATTCCAATTCTCTCTGATAGAGTTCCTACCCTGATGACTTAGTGGCTCTTTGTATTCACTGCCCATACAGCATGGGCTATGTTTGCTTTGCTCTCCTTCTCCTCCACCTCCATCTTTCATGAATAACAAAAGCACAGGAACAGGCTGAATGTATCTGTAATCATTCAGGTAGCAGATGAACTTTGAGTGTTGACTTTTTCACCCTCACAGGCATTGTCCATTTACTTTCTTCTTATATCCGTGCTCTAATTTGTACAGTGCTACTTGTGATTAGCTGGCATTTACAAACAAGTATTGATTTTTTTATTAATTTATAAAGAGCTCAAACAAATAGTGGTAGTCAATTCTAGCAATAATCCCCCAAGAGGCTAGGAAAGATACAGGCAAAACTGCACAATCTATAGGCAGTGCACAGTGCCTTAAGGGGCTAAGATTCCAGATGCCTGTGCGTCCTTTCACGATATCCCTTTGTGTATGTGTTAAAGCTAATAAATACAAATGTCCAGAAAATATTTTCAGCAAAGGCATCACTTAAAATGATTCCAAGTCACATGAAAAGCAGCACAGTTATTCATTAAGTACGCGTTGGCAGGTGTCGAAGGATTCCTTCCCATATTAGGCATCTTTTGAGAAAAAAGAGGCCTGCCTGAATCACACCAAACGCCGGAGGCAGAAACTGAACAGTTAATGTAGTTTTTTAGCTCAGAGGCAGGGAAGGTGCCTGCTGGGGATCCCCTGACTAGATTCAAGGCCGTTGATGGGCAGAGGGGAACACACGCCAGAGTGAAGTTCACTGTGCCACAGAGTAGCTGGAGGTACTGAACAGTTTCTGTTGGAGACACATAGTGTGCAGCTTCAGTGCAGAAAGCATCCGCAGAGGAATAGTGAGGGAGTGCATATGGGTGTGTCTGTAAAACACTTTGCTTTACTCTAAAGACAAGATTTCTTTCTCCACATGTGTCAAGTTCCTCTTTCTTTTGTGAGTAAGTATTGATGAGCATTCCCTAGAGTGGAGAGGTGGTATGTCAGCTTGGACAATTGTTTTCCAGCACAACTGAATTTATTGAAATGAGTAGTTTGATTAAATGAATGTTTCAGAGGAAAAATATTCCAGTTTCCTCCAAACATCCACATCTGGTTTTGAATAGCAGTAAGAAGCATCTCAAACGTACTGGTGCTACATTAGCCTGAATACTCATTAGAGACCTCATAGCAAAGTTCTAACTTAAAGTGAGGATCATCCTGTGCCTCTCTAAAAGGCTGACTGTGTGTGGGATCCCTCAGTGCAGCAACTAGCTGAATTCAGATATTCCAGCCAGCTGTTAAAGGAGAACACCTTGTTATTCATAGCCTCCGCCTACCGCTCCTGTCTGAAGGCCTGATAAAAAAAAGTAGGGGTATCTCATTCAATGAAATGTCCTGTGAATATAGGAGCAGAATGCTTGCAAATGCTTGCAAGAATCATCTAGATAAAATAAAACCACCATCAGATAGCCTTCAATGACACGTTAAAGAACGTTTTTCTATTAGAATAGATATTAGCTAGACTCCAACAGTCCTGTGGTATTTAGAATCCTCTGGCATTTCAGTGACCTTTTATAAGGCATGTTGCATTGAACAATTAATTTATTTCATGATTGTATCCAAGAAAAAAAAAACAAGCTAGCCAAAACCAGGTGTCCTGATCCAAGTCATGTATTGCGTTTCAAAACCCATTGAGTGGAAGCTAATTTCAACAATTTGCATGAGAGCCTTTTGCTATCACTTCTATCATAGTATCAGTGTCAGCTCAATTTTCAGAGCAGCTGTAGCTCAAACACTGACCTGCTGCCTATTACAGTAGTGTAATGAAGTGCAATGGACTAGTAATTATTCTACATTACCGTAGATCAAGTAACATGCAGCCCTCAGTTATCACAATGGAATCCCAGTTCTTGCTCAAAATGAGAAAACTGACCATGAAGTTGATTTAAGGGTGTCATCAAAAATTACTTCCAGAGCCTGAAAATGTACTACTTATTTCCCAGATAGCATCTGACATTGCTGTGCAAATGTCCCAGAGTCACTGCATACTTGAATAAACTAGTTTCAAATAACTAAATGAAGAGTTGTATCTGAGAGGCAGGTGTAAATTGAGATGGGATGTTCTTAAAATTTCTAGTAATGAAATTGCGTTAGGCAAATTATTTCAATGTCTCTTTTCTAACACCATATGTGCAACATCCTAACAACTTATTCAGGAAATCATGCAGATTTTTTTCTGTTGCTACACTGAAGTATTGAGCATTGTGAATTTGACTTGAGAGCGTGGCTCGTTACCTGGCTCTACAGTAATGACCTCAGCCTGTCCAGATGACACTACCTCCAAAGAAAGAGCCAAGGTTATCATCAGCTGTACCATTAAGATCTGCTCCTTCCTCAATCCTTTTGATGCAACTGTCTCAAAACTTGCATTTAACCTGCCCTTTGGAGGGTGGAAACCTTGAAGGCAACTCCAAGTACTGTGGGGGACAAGTGCTCCACAGTAATCAGGTTTTGTCACCCATTACTGACATGTTGCCTTGAAGTGGAAAGATGACAGAGCTCCTCATAAGAAATCTGCGTTTTTCTGGGTAGAGAAGCAGCAGGGGGTGTATGGTAGTGAGCTGTACACTTTGATATTCCAATTTTTGGAAAAGATTATTATTAGCTACCAGTTAGCTATTACCAGTAGTCATTTAGGAGACTAGGATGATGCTTATAGAGGTAATTATTTCTATTTTTTAAGAAAATTTTAAAAAAAAAATCTCTTCCCACATCACCATCAGTATCTGGCATGAAAATTTAGCTCTTCCCTACCAGAGGTAACAGCATATTAAAATATATGGAACAAGCAGACTGGAAAGTTTAACTGTCAAAAACAGTAACATTTTGTCAGAGTAAAATCGAATTAAGTTCTAAAAAGGTAAAATAATCCCTGCAGACCAATTTGTAAGAGTCTAGGTGATATTTTTCTTCTTTTTTCTTTTTTTTTTTGGTCTTTGAGAAGAAAGGGAATGTGGCTTAGATTTTCACTTCCAGCCCACACCAAATTCACACATAGTAATTCACTTCAGGTAAGGTATGTGCGGATGTGTAGGATGCCTGCATGAATATACACTCCCAGCAGCATGGTCAGGAGGCTAACCCTTCTTTGGGACAGAAAGGCGGGACTGCTGGGATGGAGGGGATGACAGGATTTAGGGAAAGGTACAACAAGGTAGAAAATTCTGCATCAAGTGCAAGTGGTGATGTATCAAAAAGATGGCGCTCTCTTTTGGCTACAGAAAATGAACAGAGAGATAGTTGACCTTCAGGATAACAGCAACTCATCACATTTAGGTAAGAGTTTCAGAGTGCCTTTAGGGTTTTTTTATCAGAGCTCACATTTCCAAGGGATTATAACACCTGAACTCCTGGTCTTGTATCTCAGTGTTATCCTTCCCTGATCCAGCTGATCCTGGTTACAGGTCAAGGAAACCATGAGGTGACAGAAACCATGGGTCTGAACTCAAGAGGTAACCATGTCTCAGGGACAGTCTTTAAAGCATCAGTTTGTCTCTGTGTCCATCTGCTCCTGAGCTGAATGGCCCTGCTCCATAGTATCAACACGAAGGGTCTCACTGCAGTGTTTGCTACTGGTGCTTGTAGTAAATACTTGGGCGATGCTAGAAAAAGAATGCGAAAGTGAGACTGCAAGTTCATCTTAGAGTTTCTTTTCTCCTTTTATATTCATCTTCTATAAATGATCACCAGCAGAGTGAGTATATTTTAGAGCAGACTTTAAAGAGCAGATTTTAAAGGAATATCCACCTGTTTTCTTAGAAAACAATTGAAACGTGGAGGGGTGTTATTTCTACTGTTTTAAAACCTGAATCCTAATTCTAGATGTGACAAAATTTCAATCAGAGACACGTCAATATGACAAGGCTACTGTTACAAACCAAAAGAATTTACATATTGAGACTGGACTATTTTCATTAAATGACTCATTAATAAGCCATCAAGACTTGATTGGAGCAACTATTGCACAACTAGTCACAATAATAATAATAATCAGAAGAGAACAGCTAATTTTACGTATTTCAGAGAAAAGAAAAAAATTCATCACATAAGCTTTGTTACAAAGACATATTCACCACCACTTAATATGTATTATTCACTGACAGTAAATTATGATTCTAAATCAGAAGGGTAACAAGGTGTTTTTCTGTATAAGATTTGGCTAAACCTCTGGAGTTTTTAATCTGTTTTCCTAACAAAGTTTACTCAGAAACATTGGCTCTGTTCTGACTGTCAGGAGACCCCAAGTCTCTCTGTGTAAACTGAAAGAGGCTTCCCATGCTGGCTCATGCTTTTATTATGGGAATCACACTAAATGTGATAATTTTAGCAAAGTGCATGTTTGCTGTTGCGTCAACTTCTAATTGTGTTTCCTCGGCATCAGCAGAATATGAATGAAGAACATGGGTCTTGCTTTGAGGCAAGTCACCAAACACAGGAACGGTCTCATCAGCTCCCCAGCAGAAGATACATCTAAAATCTGGCAAATTGCAATGAGTAGTTTTCAACTGCTGTTAGTGAGAGAAACATTTGAAATTTCTGCCTTCATCTCCTCACAAACTGTGCTCTGAATATAAAAGCTGTGTGTCTGAAACCAACCATCTGCCTTTATTTGCATTGCAAAGTCTCTGTTGGGTCAAAAGTACCACTGGTGAAAGTCATAGAATCACAGAGTCGCTTAGGTTGGAAGACACCTTTAAGATCACTCAGTCCAACCATTAACTTAACACTGCCAAGTCCACCATTAAACCATGTCCCACAGCACCACACCTACACATCTTTGAGATATCTCCAGGGATGGTGACTCAACCACTTCCCTGGGCAGCCTGTTCCAATGTTTGACAACCCTTTCCATGGAGAAATTTTTCCTAATATCCAATGTAAACCTCCCCTGGTGCAACTTGGGGCTATTTCCTCTTGTCCTGTTACTTGGGAGAAGAGACCTTGCCCCCCTCACTACAGCCTCCTTTCAGGTAGTTGCAGAGAGTGATAAGCTCTTCCCTCAGCCTCCTTTTCTCCAGGCTAAACAACCCTCAGCTGCTCCTTATAAGGATTTGTGCTCAAGATACTTCACTGTCTTTGTTACTCTTCTTTGAACATGGTCCAGCACCTTTATGTCTGTCTTGTAGTAAGGGGCCAAAAGTCCTGCTGGGCACACTATTTCTGATACAGGCCAGGTTGCTGTTGGCCTTCTTGGCCACCTGGGCACTCCACTGGCTCATATTCAGCCAGCTGTCAACCAACACCCTCAGGTCCTTTTCCGCAGGGCAGCTTTCCAGCCAAAAATGAGACAGTTCTCTTCAGCATCATGCCCTCAGTGACTTGGTTGAAAGATTTAGTGACTGCCCTGGGTAAGTCTAAGGTTTATGTCTAGAAAGGTTGTAGATAGGAGCCAACTGCAGCAATGCATGGGATCTCCACATCTTCTGGATGACATGCATGAGGATTTGGGGAATTGGAGAAGATTGAAGGGGTAGTATGACCCTCTGGTGTTCTGATGAATACCTCTGCAGTAGAAGTAGTTTAATTCTGCATCCATCTATATAATATCAGAAGAGAGCTTTTGAAAATATGGAGATGCATTTTCCTTTTTTTGTCAATCTCTGTGGCTCTATTGACTTGAATTTGTTAATTCCTATCTGCCAAAAATTTGGCTCGTGAACAAGATGTATTTAAAATGTAAATCTCTGGTGCAAATATCCAGTGCTGATAGGGAATCTTTTATCAGGATGATAAATAAAATAAAATTAAAAAAATATTTTTTCCCCAATAAAAATGCAGTTACTACCCATTCAAATTTTCTGTTGTAAAGGTTTTGTTTCACTGAATATTTGCAGTTTCACAGAAAAAATGGAATTAACTGTTTCATTTGGCTTGAAAGGCATTTTAAATCACTTAGTGATTTATTTAATTTTTTTGGTCCTGGAGTGAATTTCCCTGTGATCCTTTGCCATATGGCAGTAGGAGTTCAGCTTCCAGTGTTACAGGCTGCTTGCATCCCCAGGCCTGATGTTCACAGCCACTTGCCCACCACATGACCCAGGACATAGGTTTCACACGGAGTTGTTAGTAAGGGAAGGACAATGGCAGGCTCTCATTACATGCTGCATAAATCCAGGCAGGACCTCATTGTCCTGATTCCCAAGAGGACTGTGAGCCAATGTGATTTTTTTCCTGACCTGGATTGATGTAACATCAAGCGATCACAGGACTTTGAGGTATGATACAAGCTGTGGCCTGGTTAGGACATCTGGGCTATAGGGAAGAGCAGATCCCAGCTCCAGTAACCATAGAATCACAGAACAGTTTGTGCCTGGTTCCCACACACTCCAGAGAAATGCATGTTTGATGAAGGACATATAGGGTTGTTTTATCAGTGGCTGAAGTAAAAAAGCCATCAATTTCAAAATTGCTGAAAGTTTCATTCTGTTAGAAGAACATCCAAATGAATGATGAACGTGTTTGTCATTTCCTAACTGGAAATAATGTGGAATTTCCACCCCACCACCCCCCCAAAAAAAACCCAAAAAACCAAACCCTGAATTTACTTTTTAATCCTTTTTTAAATGGAAAGAAAGGCTGAAATGTCAACATTTCTCCTGGGATGGAAATACTATACTTGCTGTGCTCTGTAAACATTTTTGAATAGGAGACTGTTTCAGTGGAGATCACATTCTTGAATGCATGATTTATGGGCTTACAAGGGTATTAATCATCAAATTAAGTGTCTATAAGGATCTTTTTTCACCTGAAGAGTCTATGACTTTAACATAAACTACCCTAAACTGGCAAAAGGTGAGAGAAATGTGACAGAAAAGAGCAAAATAAAAAAGCACCTGATAAAGGCTAAATTAGCTCCTAAAAACTGTAAAGATCCAACATGACACTAAATGCTTTCTTCATCTGAGCGAGCAAACTGGCTGCAACTTTAATGTGGTGTCACTCTCTCCCTTCTCACTGTGTTATACATTCCCCTCTAGTGGCTAGTAAAAGATTTATGGGAGGAATTTCTTCTCAGGGCTAGGACCAAATTTGCAAAGGGAAATCAAGGGAAATTAGGCATGTAAATACTTTTAACAACCTAAGCAGGGGGTCCTTAGTTGTGCAGTGACAAAATTCCCCCTCCTTGTGCTGCAGGCAGAGATCAAATTGCTCTTTTGGCCTGACTGAGGTCACTTACATCTAGAAATCAAAGGCTGAGTGGACTGTTGGGTACAGCTTGAGGGTGGGGGACAGAGTTATGGTTGAGAAAAAGTCTGAAAAATATGTTTTGTGCAAGTTTGAAAAGTGTTTACAACTTTTTTTTGTCCTTAGTTGTCCTGCTTTAAAAAAAAAACAAACAAAACCAAAAACAAAACAGGGAAAAGTAGCCTTATGGTAGCTGTTGATTTGCTTTCCTGTTTTTTTTCTGTGTGTATGTATCTTTGCTTGCTTAGGTGCTCTGGGTTTCAACTCCATCTGTGTCTCCTGGATTTGGGGACTGGGGTCTGGAGTATGTTTGTTCTGATTCTGAGCAAAATTACGGTGTGTTTGCTCTGAGCACACTCGGTCCTTTTGTTGATTGCTGTGGTGCGCCCGCCCGAACTGGGGAAAGGAACAATCAGAGGGAGAAGTCACAAACTGAGCTCTCTGGCTCTCCGTCTCCATGCTGGAGAGAGGGATGGTGTGCCCGTAAAGCTCTGTGGGATATTTCAGGAATCACTGATCTTTTCAGAAAGGGCACCGGCATCATCTGGGTTAGACCTTTAGTTTGGATTTGCTATAGCACACGTGAACTGGGAGCGCCTGGGCTGTATTCCCACTGCCCTGTTCGCAGGGCCAGCTCTAGCACTGGTGCCAGCTAAAACTGCAATGGGCAGCTTTCAGTTGCACCATTTCCTTGGCTACTGAGGACTTTACTCCAGTGAAGGACTGCCACAGCAGAGCAAGTCTGCTTTACCCTGCTTTTCCCTTGCAGACTCCTGCTCTAAGAGGATGAGGTGTAGGTACAGATACCAGTAATGACTTCTCCTTCAGTAAGAACAGGATCTGCAGGACATGTGGGGCTTCTTCATGAGTTCCTTGTGTTGACTGAAATAGGCCATAATCCCCCTTGAAATGCCTTAAGTTCATCAGTCTTTGCTGAAAATAATGTATACTTTGTGCTCGGTATAAATGGTCATAAATCTCTGTTGGTACAGAACTTGCAATGTTTTGATGCCAGTAGCCAACATACAGGCTAAGCGGCAAACCAGGTTCCTGTAATTCCTCTAGCAGCAAGGGGAGGGAACCAGGCTCATCAGCAGGCGAGGAAGTCCCTACCACCTTCTGACTGTGTTTTCAAACAACATTTGGGAGTGATTTATGCTGCGTTGTGACATTGGTACCATCTGCTCATCATCATAGTATGAATGAAGTGATAATGAAGAAAATGTTCTAAGCAGCTAACAAGATGATTACACTATAATAACATAATTTTGGCATAATTTGGATCTTCAGCAATCTACAAACACTTCATTTCAAAATCTAAAGGTCTGGAGCCTACAGTCTGCAGCTACACAGAGCTTTCCTCCGACTTCTAGTATCAAGGGAAGAACAAAACTGATTGTGAAATGTGTCAGAAGTCCTGCTCCACCTGTCTGCTGACTCACACTTTCTCCTACGTTGCCTCTGCTGTGCTGCAGACTCAACTCATTCCCTTGCCTGCTACACCTGTGTTTTGGAAACTTCTTCTCAGAGCAGACTCAGTCCCTCCCCAGGGCAGGAACCATTTCTTCTTCCTGACAAAGGTTTCCACCTCATCTGCTCGCTCCTCTTATGGGAAAACAACCAGAACTGTCCATTGCAATTTCTATCAGAACCCTCCAGGTTTTTCTCAATGGAGACTAAATTGGAAGTTCTGAGAAAACACAAAATAGTAATCATTTTTGGTTAGATTCAGTAAAGTTGCAGCAAAAAACCTCTGCAGCTGAACTTCATTAAAAAAAAAAATAAGTATTTTAAAAAACCTTTGCTTTCAAAAAGGCAATTTGTGTAGAAAAATAAATCTCATTCCTTTAAAGCCAAGAAGCGAAATACATCCTTTCAGGTCTAACAGAAGTGTCTCAGCTCAACTACCAAACACAGAAATTCAGTTTCCCTGTGGCTGGGACCATCTGATCCAGTTTGACACGAGCTTGTACTATTGTCCGAGATTTTTCTTCTTGGTTGCCATTGTTCCATGAGGGAATATCCTGGCCATCTGTAGCAGTATTAGGTCCTGCAGCACTGTGGTTAGGAATTCTTTCCAAGACCCCTTTTTTTCCAGGCAGGCCAGTTGAGACAAGTTTGAACTTTCCTCTGTGATGCAGAGCTGGCCATAGCTGTCCACTCGCTGTGTCCTACCATCAGATACTTCTACGTACTCAACATTTTGAGACTTGCACCGAGTGCACATCGCGCGTCAGAGGGATGATCAGAGGAAAACACCGAGCGAGGCGTTTTGGATACACAGACTTGAAACTTTTGGACAGAACTGAAAGTAACCTCTAAATTATGGGATGGTTTGGAACCTAATTGCCCAAGATAGCTCCACAGCAAAACGGCAACAAAGCACACCAGTGCGCCGTGGCAGTGCATGAAGCATACAGCTGGGCTTGCTGGCAGATCACAGAGGACTGTGATTCCTAAACGGGAGCCTCCCCAACCTGCCGCAGCTTGTCTCGCCTCTGTCTGCTCAGCCTGCAGCAGGTATGGGCCCATGACTGCAGCTTTACGCAGCGCTTCTGTTTATGCTGGAAGTTGTCAGTAATCAGGTGGACCGCCCAGGTCTCTCCAGTGATTTAGTTGTTTATTGCAATGAGTCCTGGGTGGCTGTCCCACCAAGTCTTACGTGCTTCAACATACTGGCGTGGCAGTGATGCAACTGAGCAAATGTGCTTGACAGATTTGAGGCGAATGCTGTGAAAGACCAAAACGTTTCTAGAAACTCTCAAGCTTATTTCTTAAGCCTTCAACAGCATTTTTGCATCACTCAAGCAGAAATGTTTTCTAAATATATTGCTTTGGACTGGAATATTTTTTACTAAAAAGTACTCTTTTTCATACCAGAAATTTGAATGACATCTTGCTACCGATCTGATACAGCACCTTGCTAGAAGGAAAATGGTATGTCTTGAATTGGTGGTACAGCAAAAGATCTGCCATCCAAGCTGATCTGCCATTCAATTAGACTTCACTTAGCTGATGATATGATCGGAGTGACTAGCTGTAACAAAAAAAAAGAAGCACCAAGAAGATTTTTATGCCGTTATTTTTCTTTCTTGTATTTTCATCTTTATATTAACCTTTTCAAAATGAATATGCAGAAAAGAAAGCAAGAACCCACGTGAAAAGCTATGGTACTGAATGGCACTTGTGTAATCCAGGGACTGTAGTTGCCATGAGGGTTTGTGCATAATGGACATGACTCATGAAGCAGCTATTCCTGCGCCAGGTGGTGAAACCTCAGAAGGACAGGTTTACAAGGAAATCATCCTTAATCTGTCTGACCACACATGTGGATCAATGGAACTGCAAGAGGAAGCATGATTCTTGGTTACATTATTTCAGAGATCCTAGCACTGCTGGAAAGAAATTTATCCCCTTCTTTGAGTAAGAGCATTTGAGAAGACTACCAGAATCTACTCTCATTTCTCTTCCAAACTGGACAAAGACCCAGAGGATCTTTGGTGGCCGGCCACAAGTGTTGTTCCCCAGGGGTCAGTACTGGGGCCAGTTCTATTTAGTATCTTTATCAGTGACCTGGATGAGGGGATTGAGTCCACCCTCAGTAAGTTTGCAGACACCAAGTTAGGTGGGAATGTTGATCTGCTGGAAGGTAGGAAGGCTCTACAGAGGGATCTGGACAGGCTGGATAGACAGGCTGAGGCCAATGGTATGAGGTTCAACAACACCAAGTGCCGGGTCCGGCACTTGGGTCACAAGAACCCCATGCAGTGCTACAGGCTTGGGAAGAGTGGCTGGAAAGCTGCCCAGCAGAAAAGGACCTAGGACCTGAATATGAGCCAGCAGTGTACGCAACAGCATCCTGGCCTGTATCAGGACTAGTGTGGCCAGCAGGACTAAGGCAGTGATTGACCCCCTGTACTCAGCACTGGTGAGGCCCCACCTGGAATACTGTGTTCAGTTTTGGGCCCCTCACTACAAGAATGACATTGAGGTGCTGGAGTGTGTCCAGAGAAGGGCAACAAAGTTGGTGAAGGGTCTTGAGCACAAGTCTTAGGAGGAGCAGCTGAGGGGACTTTGATAGTTTAGTCTAGAGAAAAGGAGGCTGAGAGGAGACCTTATCGTTCTCTACAACTACCTGAGAGGAGGTTGTAGGGAGGTGGAGGTTGGTCTCTTCTCCCAAGTAAGAAGCAATAGGACAAGATGTCCTCAAGTTGTGCCCGGGGCGGGGGGGGAGGAGGGGGTTAGGGTGGATATTAGGAAAAATTTCTTTACAGAAAGGGTTGTCAAGCATTGGAACAGGCTGCCCAGGGAATTGGTTGAGTTGCCATCCCTGGAGGTGTTCAAAAGACATGTAGACATGGTGCTTAGGGACATGGTTTAGTGGTGGTTTTGGCAGTGTTAGGTTGGACTCAATGATCTTAAAGGTCTCTTCCAACCTAGACAATTCTATGATTTGTTCCTTCAGCCCAGAGGAGTCTGAGTGTTCAATGCTCTTGATGCCTCCTGCCTCCAACCATCTGGGACTAAGAGGGAGAAAAGTCAGGGGATGGCACTGAAGCTACACCCTACCCAGGAAACAAACTTTTCCTGGGAAATTCTGTACAGGGAGGCCGTGCTCTGTTCCAATTGCTTTAGGCCACTACAGTGGTCAGAAGGTGGAAAAAAAAATATATGTAGACCAAAGTATAGAAAACATATAGAGTATATCTGAGGAGAGCCTTTCAGAGCAATGCTTGAGGTTTCTGCATCACAGGGTCAAAGACACAACTTCCCCCAAAAGGAATGCATGAAGAAGTATTACCAGATACTTCTCAGTGATTTAAGGAGGTAGAAAAGTAAATTAATAAGGACCTGTAAGAACTCTGTAAAAACCAAAAACCAAACAAAAAAATCCCAACAACCAAACCTAAACAAAAAACCCCCTAAAACAAAACCAAAAAACCCCAAACAAACAAGCTCCTGTTGGTGGTGTACAAATATCTTTCCTGATTTATTTTTAATTGTGAGAAGGAAAAGAGGGAGAGAAAGGGAGTAAAAGCCTTTGCCAAGTGTTCAGTGATTCTCATATACCTGATTCCCAGCTGCATCTAACTTATTATCACTCTTGTGACTATAACACTTCTCTGCAAATGCTCCAGCCACTTAGATTTTTGAAGAGGGTTTTTCAACAAGGATGGAATGTGATAAATGCAATTTAAACAAGCCACTTAATCAACTTATTTATATTAGATAGCAATTTAAGCAGAGCGAGTGAGTCTTCCACACAGAAGCCCTCAGGAAGTCTCTGTGGAAAACAAAACACCGCAAGATCACTCCTTGTGCAGCCACCCTCAAAGAATTTCTCTGCTGGATCCCCCGTGCTCAGAATGGGCAGTCAGGGCATGTTGGTAGGACTGAGCTTGTGGCTGGGCAATTCACACTTGGTGGCCCGATTTGGTCCCTTGACCCCTTTAGATGCCAGCAGCACGCTCTGAAGGTCTGGCATTGCTGGCGCATGAGCTGTGGCACTCCATAGCCCTCGCTCCATGCCACAACTTGGTAGGGCTCTGCTGAATTTGTCCTAACTATTTCAGAAGATCCGTCTGCTCATAGCTATTGGCTGTAATTTTCTGGGAGGATGAGGAAGGGGAGTTTGGGAAAAAGAAAGCAACTTTTATTCATTTCATAAATTTTATTAAGGTTTTATTAATTTCTGAGAAGACTGTCTCCGGGAAATGTTGTGTGTGTCCCTCTGTTGTTACCACACTGTTAAATATGTCATGAGAGCATGTGGAGAATATGGAACCGAGCTCTGTCCACATGTTACCCCATCCAAAATGCCCACAGGCCTCAGGAAAGCATTCAAGAGAAAAACCTGTGCAGGTGGAGCTACGAAAAACATCAGTGAACAAAGCTTTTAAAATTGTGTTTTCAGATCAGAAATAGGAGATGATCCTCACATTAGGTGAAGAATAGCAACACAGAGGCAGAATTTTTATTTTAATTATTCATCTTACTTAATCTGAGAATTTAAGTTGATCCTCATTTTACAGAAGCTTGTGGAATACCTAATTTGCGATAAGGTCTGAGCAGGGATCAGAGACCCCAAGCAGAGAAGAGGCCTGATGGAAGTTTAAGCTGACAGAAGTTTAAAAAGAAACAAATGGGCTTTGCCATTTGGAAAATGTAAGCAAAGACCACAGCTCTGGAGGGAAAACAAGACAAAGTCATAGTAAAACGATTCATAAACCACAGACTCCACTTCAGGAAATACAGAGGCAAAGGTGAAACTCCAAAAGGAGATGGAACAAAATTTAGGTGTGTTTTCAAGACACATCCTGAAGGTTTACACAGACAAGCAGAAACCAGACATGTGTTGGAAGCCTTATTGTCTGTGTAAGAAGCTAAAACATGACGTGCAGGTATCAAAAGATAAACAAAATCCATGTAATTTGCGCAGATGAGAAGGATTTGTAGGAAATGTTAAAGAAACAGCTATATACAGTGGCAGAATATTACTTTGAGCATGAATGGAACCCTTTTTATTTCTCATTCCAACACCAGTGCACAAGTTCACAGGAGGTCAGAAGTTGCATTAAAAATTTTAAAGAATATATTTAGTAGTGTTGCAAACAGGAATGTAGACCTTCATTAGAGTCAGCAGGGAATTTCCGAGCTAGATATGGAGAGAAGATGTCTTTCAACAGCAGGATCCTCCAAGCTGTGAAATAGAGCAGGATGTGACGATTAAAACCCATGAGCTCCTTTGAAGATTTGCAAGACAAAGACGACCAGCTCAGACTGATTGAGACCTTTTGATATGCCTGGTATATTGTCACTTCTCTATAATATTTCCTCCTAATGAATGAGAGGTATGTCAAATTAGCCTTTTATGAGATTTAGGATGAAAAATAGCACTTTCTGTAGCATTGCAGCTAAGACCAAATGTTAAAATTAGCTGGTGAGTAGTCTGCGGGAAATTACAGAACAAATCCCCCCCTCTCCATCACAAGGACCTTCTCTCTAACACATGTGGAGCAACCTGCTGTTCCATCAAGAAGGATGTTTCTGCGTTGCAGAAACTCAGGTTTCTCCCGCAATAACCGTGTGGCGACTCTCTCCACCTTCCCCTGGAGATCCAGAGGGGATCTGCCACTCAGCCTGCAAGCACACGTTATCGATCGCCTTCATCACACCCGGGACTGGGTCAGTTCAGCCTTTCTTATCTCCCACACTTGTCTCATCCATACTCAGCATTTGCATTTATACAGCAGTAACAGCTGTCAGCCACTGATGGCAGGATCCCAAGTCTGGGCTAGGTCTATGGTTTCAGAGTTGCATGCGCACTTGCCATATGGACAACCCGGCAGTAACGTGTCTTGTAGACTATCGTGGGCTGAAGCTGGAAGTTCATATGGAAATATTTTTTTGTGTGTGCACTGGTTTTGCCAAACGTCCTGTTTTAATTATTCATCTCTCCTCATGAATAAATGAAAAGGGGAAACATCAAAAGTCGCCAAATATTCTGTGCTGGTCACAAACACTGAAGGTTTCTTTTTAATGTACAATCAGAAAGTTGGATTAAGATTCACTCCTTTGATATGCAGCCGATTATTTTTTTTTATATATAAAAAAGAGAGAAATTCCTGTTTCCTGCAATTAACTGTATTTTTTTTGAAGCGCAACAGGCATAGAGAAATCACATATCTGTGGCGACTCCTTTCAAAGAAAACAATTAGCATCCATATCAAAAAGCTAATTCAGAGAAATTAAAGAACACATACATCAGTAAAATATAATATTTCCTCTTTAGCACATCTCATTGTGTACAATGTGTCACTGTAAAATTGTTAGGCTTGGAGATAATGAAGAGTGACAGTTGAAGGGTTCAGGGCTTCATATAAGACTTTTGGGTATGTAAAGATTTTAATTGCACATAATTATGAATGTGGAAGTGGAACGATTTAATTTTTTAGCTTTCATGCTATTAGAAGGCTAATAGAACCAATATCAAACTGAGTTAGTTACAGCAGAATTACTAGAAGAAGCTATTTTTTCATTCGGCAATTTAAATTAAATCAAAACAAAAAAAATTAAAATAGCTCATATGTTTCTCTCTTCTTTCACACTTATACAGTGGTAGCAAGATAAGTGGTGTATGCTATTAACAGTGATGAAGAAAATAGTTATAATACAATTAGAATATCCTGGAATAATGGGAAAGGACAGTGGGGGAGCACAGAAGAAAAGGGACAACAACTCTAAATGGCGAGTTAAAGTAATAAAGTGGTCTGTTAAGTTTGAGAGAGACTGACCTCTAAGATAATTCTATATTCTTGCTATAAATACATGAACATGCCCTCTCCCCAGGTCAGACAGGTACGCTACTGCTGATGAGCATAACAGGAGGAGGAATGAGCTGCTTTTACGGGGTCCGTGGGGTTTGTGACTGATGGGAACACACAAACAGCAGGGACAGAATGTGCCTGACAGCTAGAAAGGTTTCCGTACAGCGCCTGTCTTTAAGCCTCCTGGGGCTCAACCGAGGTGTTCACCTTGGCAGCATCAATAGGGACCGCGTCAGGGACGGTGCTGTCCCAGCATCCTGGGTGACCATAAGCACTAGGACAACTTCCAGGAAAGCCCAGGGTGGGATAAACCAAGATTTCCCCCACGGCCCATTTTCTGCAGGGTTCAGACCTCCCCATTAATAAGGTTCCCTAGCCGGTGCCCAGAGCTGAGCAGCCAGCTCTCTCCCGCATCCTTCCCCCATTCTCCTTGCAGCACCTGTTTCAGGCTCCCGGTCTCACCCCTGCATCCCCACTTCCAGTGGGCATTTCCCTCCACCTGCTCACAGTCCAGCCTTTCCATGGCACCCCACAACCCTGCCTGCTGAGCAAACGCCCAGGCTGGGGCAGTCTGGAATTTCCCCCCTCCCTGCTTTTCATGCGAGCGCCTGTTCTTCTCTGTACAGCTGTAGCACAGCCAGCCCAGCACGGGGGACGGAGGGCAGGAAGAACAGCTATCAGCAGAGAGGAGTGAGAGGAAATAGTGTCCAGACACTCAGCATTTTCGGCATCCATAACCAGGTGTTCCAGTTCTGGATCGCTTTTGCGCTCCCCGTATCGTTCCTTACAACAGAGCTAGAAAACTAATTTCTATCTACTGCTAAAACCTATTTAAGTCCATCTTTCAGCAGCAATTAGAAGTCTGTTGATGTTAGGATCTCTTTGCAGATCTTGGACCGTTTCAATTAATTTTAATCAGGTTCATTAGCACTTTTTTAATGTGTAAGAAATGGGCAAATACATAACTGAAAAGCCACTTACCTTTTAATGAAGGTAACAAATATGCAATTAAAAAAGCTCTGTCTTTCAGCAACTTTGCAGTAAATTAACTTGTTTTGTCATTATTGTGCATGCAGAATGTCACTGTGGAGTTTTGACATAAAATTCTTTATCATTGGCAGAATTAGCAAGTAACATTAAGAACTAGGATATGACAATTACTTGGTGAATTAGGTGGGATATACAATGTGTTAATTATTGAGGGACCAAACTTCATGCAATTAAAATTTAAAATCAAGATAAGAATAATGTATTATTAGGCATCTGAGTATTTAATGAACTTGCAAATTATTACTGAATTTTATAAGTTAATTCTAAGGTTCCTTGACTATTCTTAGAAAATTTTGTGCCATGGGACTTATAACAGGCTGTAGTTGTTTGTGAACAGAATAATAACACCAATCTCTGAAATGCTACAGGAAGCTTTCCTTTTTATCAATTTTACATATGCCTACCAAGATGTTTATTAAATGTCTTGCTGCTAAAACATGTTATACTGATGCATCTTCACCAAGATCTTAATTTCAGAGCTGGGTTTCGCATGCAACTGCCGTATCAGTTTATTGCCTGTGCATCAACGAGCTGCTGGAAGTTCACTCTTCATTGTAAGTTGTCTTAAAATCAACAGGTATCTTCCCAAGCGGGCCACATTCTGCACGTGCCACATTCACGTCAATACAGAGTAAATGCAAACAGCAGCTGGTTGTTGGCTGCAGTGGGACTTGGTTCACATCCATAATATGGCCTGAGACTTGATCCCGTGGCTGCAAGTGGAGGCTGGATAAGTAAGAGGAGCCAGCTCTGTGCTGCTGTTTTGAGGGAAGTGAGGCCAACCAGTGATGAAACCAGCCAGGAAAAGACTGAGGACTCCCATGGTAATCTTTCCACATGGCTGCAGCTTCTTTTGAGGTAAGAACCCCATGGCTATGAGGAAAGGGCACGTCAACACATTGCTGTTCTTCAGGGGTCTGAGGAGGGTCTCATGCCCAGGGTGAGTGGGAATCCTCTCTTCCCCACCCTTTCCCTGGAGGACTTGCAGCTCCCAGGCAACTCCCTACCCAGCTGGGGTACAGGGCAGGTTGCACTGGTTTTTTGCCCTTAAGAAACACTTTTTTTAAAGGGTCATTTGGCTCTCACGATGGCCAACATGAATGCCATATGAAAGAGGCCCCATGATTCCCCCGGCACTGTAAGTCCAGTCTCCTGAGAAGCCCAGTGATAAACGGCACACATTTCTGCCCCACTGCTACTGACAAACTGGGGCTGGAGGAGCAAAGTAGCCCCTGGGGTTTGCACCTGAGCGCACACAGCCCCAAGGAGCCGATGCTGATATCTCTCTGGCTGTACAGGGTCAGTGCAAGCATGGTTTTCTTGATAGAAGAGCCACAGGGTTGGGACCTGCTTTCAGAGACCCAAAAATGACAGCTTGAAAAAATCATCCACCAGCCCTGGACTGCAGCGTTGGGCTGCAAGAGCAGCGAGATCAGCTGGCTCCATCCATTTCTGCCTCCCAGGGCCACTTACCTACCTGATGGTGACAACCATTTCATTTCAACCACTTCCACAAGATTAAGTGTTTCTCCTGTAAAATCTCCCTCTTTCATCACTCTCTCATCTTTGCAAGAGCCAACAGTAGACTTCAGAGCAGCCTTGCTGGTGTGCTCTTGGATATGAGCCTCAAGTTTTGCCATATTTTCTTCACTGCAGTGAAATAAATCTGCCCTACTTTGTACAGTAGGGCAGACGATTGTACAGATGATTATACAGATGATTTTACAATGCTCCTCAAGCAAGTTCAATTCGCAACTGCTTTGCCAGCTGGATGATCCCTCCTGCAGTAACAGGACGTCCTGTTTACAAGCTGTAGCCTATATTATTTATTATTTCTATCATAATGAACAGGAGAATGCAACGCCGATTTGCGTATCGGCAGCACTGGCACCCCCTGGTGACCCTCACTGCTCTATGGTCTTTGAGTGGTACTGGAGACTCCTTACTGCTACTAACCAGGAGTAATTTGAGCAAAACACATGGATCAGAAATCAGCTGACAACCAATGAGTCCATACCAAAAGGCTCCTGGTTCTTTTAATCTGTGTTGGTGTGGGTGGCAGGTACCAGCGTTGCTCAGAGGGGTCATCAGTGTGTGCGTGTTTCTGGCTGTGTGGAGAAGCCTTACTACACGTTTTGTGTTCTTATGGCCAGTTTTTCCCATCTTTTTCCTCCAGCATCTGCAAATGAGTGAACGGTAGGGTAAAACATTTGTATCTTACAGAAACAAAGGTCAAGAGAGAAATACTGGTGGAGACGCTTCATAACAAATTAATCAGTCCCAGGACAGTGTCTCTGTACCAGGAGGGTTTCTGTGTCCCCTTTGCCCCATGGGATGGGCACGTTTCAGCCCCAGCAGTGGCCCCATCTGCACGGCTGCACCTGGGCTTTCGTGCTGGATGCGGGTGTCACTTGCTGTACCTGCACTGGGAGTGATGCAGCCTGCGGCGCTGATTCTGCATGCAACCCTCAAACAAGGCTCTGTGTAAACTATCTTATTTATTTCACTATCCTCTCCCCATTCACCAGGCAAATTATCACGTGTATTCAGTTTCAATAAGATAAAAAATTGCCTAATAAAATATTTACTCAGCCTTTGTCCCTGCAAGTGTAAACTCATGTAATTACAGAGCACTCCAGAACCTGTGGCTATAAATCTCTAGAAATAAAATCCTCAGCACATTGACGGAATAAGGCTCCCACTTAGTGCGAAAATGGGAAGCTAGTCCATGCCAAGCTGTTAGATTAACTTAATGTGCTCCAACTCATGCTCCTTCTCTCCTCTCAGTCTTCGGGGAAGGATGTTTATCTCTTCCTACTGCCTAGCGATGGCTGTCATTAGCTTTCTGTCATAGGCTGGGAAAGTGATGATTCCACCTTTCTCTCTGAAATTATTGTTTCTCAACTCAATATTGGCTCTTGTTGCTGGCTACCGTGGAGGCTGCGGTCAGTGCTGTCTGGGACGTGCTGTTAGCAAGAAAGGCCAAAGTATATTGCACTCTGAAAATTCAAAGTACCGCAGTAACAAGAAGGCTTTGATTATCTCAGCTACTAACGAGAAGCTGGTAGATATTAAGGCGCTCTAGCCGGATCATCCCTGCACAGGCAACGTGGCAGCCTTCCACGGGACACGCTGCCAGCAGAGACATGGTGTGACCAAGCTGCTATTTCCAGGAAAGCATTCCCAAATCTTCAGGGCCGAATCTCAACAGGGAGTGGGACGCTATGCTGAGGAGGCTGCTTGCAAAAGGCAAGTGGTTAGCTGTAATCTGTTCGTTAGATGGGCAGGGGGGAAGAGAGGCTAATAGTCTTTATTTTCAGTAACGTTTAGATTGTGGGACTTCAGCACAGAGAGATCTGAGAGGAAGGGAGCCCAAGGAATATAACAATCTCTTTTGTACCTGTCACTTTAATATATGCCTGCACCCACTTTGGCACAGCACCAGAGTTTTTGAAACACAGTAGCTTAGAGCAGTGGGGAGTATATTTTGAAGGAAGCTTTAATTAAGTCTGCCCTTGGGCTACTGAGCAGAGAAAGGTGGGGGCGCCCATGGTTGTTTTTAAAGGGTTCCTCTATAAAGACAATTTTTTCCCAGGCTATCACAAGTCTAGAATTGGGGGAAAAAAAGCCCCAAACAGGTAACCTCTCTAACTCAGCAGGTAACCTAACCCACCAGTCCCTGAAAAAGCACAGCAATGCAGGCTTTTTACATCCCAAACTAATTACTTGAAAAAAACACTGCTTGGACGCAAACCAGGTATCAACATTGCCATTCAGCATTGTCACTCCAAACCACAGCGGCCAGTAAACAGACAATAGGGGAAAGTAGGTAGCAAAGAAGGAAAACATCCCTTACTGCCAGCCCTGTCGAGAATCAAGGCGACCCACAGAAATCCCTTCACAGAAATGGGTGAACAACCCAATCCTTGAGGTAGTCATGGCCTCAGGGTCCCCCTTTGAGAACCAGAGGAATCTTCCAGATGAAAAGCCTGGTTGCTTTTTCTTCTTAGCCGGGCAGATCACCACAAAACACAGGCTTTCCTTTGCCAGTATATTTTCTGTTTGAAAACATTTTGTTGAAGAAAAATCCCCAACAAGATCTGCTACCGGCTTCTGCAGGAGGCGACCCAAGGTAACAATAGCTGGAAGGGGTAGGAGGGAGGAATTTCTTCAGTTAAAAAAAAGATCAAACAACACCCAAGTTCCATAGGGGTTGTGTTTATGAAAAGGAGGCTGTCATATCAGCCTGGGTGTTCACGTGAATCCTTGTGTCAACCCCTGACCTTCATCTCAGAAAACAGTTTACCCTAGATTTTCTGGTGCCACGTTTGCAATGGTGCATGTTAACAGGAAACCCATCCAGCAGTGACCTATGCCACAAAGACCTGCCTGAGATGAAGTCAGGCTGAGCTGAGTGTTCACACCTTTCGTGATGGAACTTCTTCATTTCCAGGCCAGAAGACCGATGAAGGCTGGCAGCTTGGCAACTACAGTTTGCAATGACAGCAGGCGGTGTCCTTGTGCCACAGGACCTACCCAGCTAAGATGGCTGTGCTAAAATAAGCTTTCTTCTTATGTGTGATAAGTGCTGGCCTGGGAAACAGCGGGGAGCAATCCAGAGGTGGGTGGCCGGGCTGAACACAGACCCTACGCTATCACACACCTCCAGGGACCATCATGCACCTTCACCGTGAGGTTGAAAATGGGACCTGGGGTTTCCTGCCCCTTCCAGCTTGGTCCAGCATCATTTATGGCACCGAAGGGTGCTTCCCTCTTGATGTCCAAGTTGTTTCAAATTCTGCTGTTTGAACACAAGGGAAAAAAATTAAATATGTTTCAGTCTTCACAGCTCTTTCATCCGTTTCTCCCTCACTTTCTCTCCACATTGGTGCCAGAGGAAAGCTACCTCCTTCTACCCAGCTGGCGAGGCAGAATTGCATTCCGGAGAGTTCAGTCTTCAAAAGCAGAACAAATCAGCTGTTTCTTATGGCCTTGCACTCCTATTCCCAGAGCCTCCAGCTGCAGACGATGTTTCTGTTGTGACCAGAGCTGCTCCAACACCCGAGAGGGGCGAGAGCCCTGTCCCAAGGGCTGCCACATGCACCCGTGCATCCACTGCACAGGCGTCTGCTTTAAAAAAGGATTATAACAGCCTAAAATAAGTGACTGAAGGGCTGATTTTCTTCCTGTTTCCACCCAGTCTTAATAGAAAGCAAACATCCCCTTTGGGAAGTTATATTAACAAAGTGAAATTAATTTTTAAAAAGGCCAGCTTCGAATTCACCCAAGGAGCATTAACTTGCCACAAATGCATCCATCAGATGCCACCCTGTGGCTGAAAAATACCTCTCCCAGCTGGTGTCTGAAGGAAGGTCCCCACTGCCCGCCGGCGTTGCCTTGTCCCAGTGCTGCAGGTCAGGATGATGGGGAGCAGAGGGGATCCCGTGGCATGGCCGGGCCGTGCCCTGGCCCCACGGCTGCCGGGATGTGCGTGTGAGAGTGCGTGGTGCCACTGCTGTGCTGTCTGGAGTTGTTCTTGCCTTGGGAAAACAGCTCTGGCTGTCGCCCAGTGATCTTTAATAGAGACCGAACATGGATGTGGGGATGCTTGTGTGTAATTATACACAACATATAGGACCATTTACCATATGGCAGCAGTTGGAGCCCTTTGATCCTTCTCACCCATAAAGCTGGGCTCAAGGGGCCTGGCGTGGGAAAGCGGGGTCACAGGGGGGCTCACTTTCATTCCAGTAAAGGCTGGGGCCGTGCCTGTATTTTCTCATTTCCCATCAATGTTCAGGAAGGAGATTTCCCAGCACAGCTGGAAAAAAGTTGGGGAGAGCTGCTGGTGTCCTCTGGAGCCCAGCTCGGAGGCCTTTGTAGGCAAGCCAGAGAGGTGCTCCAGAGAGGTTTGCTCACCTCCTCTGGGAAGGACCCTCTCCCCCACATATCCCGCAGCTGGGGAGGGCATCCCTCATTAAAAACAACAGCGCCGAGTGGGAAATCTTGGCTGAGAAACATCTGCAGCATGGGGATTGCTCGTGCTTAAGATGGCGACGCCTGAAGGTGGGATGAAGTCTGCTCACACCTCTGCCAGCCAGGACGTGGTGTGCCAGCAGCGGGGCCAGGACAGCCACGCTGCTGGCCTCCAACACTTCTTTAGGAAGTGCTCAACTTGCCCCAGCAGTCCTTCCTAACCATCAGGTTCTTCATCTGCACCAGTGATGGTGGTACAGATGTTTACAGGACAGGGCTTGGAAGTCACTGCTCACAGATTTGCATGGGGCTTTGCAACAGCGATGCCTATTTTTTGGTGGTTTCCACAGTTCCCTGACTGGACGATGCTGAAAGTATTTCACAGGAAGGAGTTATATACTAAAAACACTACATAGATTCAGTTGTTTTGGGTTTGGTTTTTTTTGGTTTTGGGTTTTTTTTTAATTTCTGTGGGGGCGGAAAAAAAAGTACCTTTGCAAAGGCAGCTGGGAATTTAGTTGTATTTTCCATGGTCTGCTGGGTACTGGGTTGTGATTCTTCAACCTGATTTTATTTCTGACTCTGCCACTGAGGTGTGAGTAACCCTGACCTCATCACTGGGCCCCTCCGACTCAGTTTCTCTTTTCTCCTTCATTTTCCTGCAGTATAAATTCCTTGATATAAGACCTGGTGGGTAGTTCACGTTTGCGGCACATGGCATGCAAGGAGGGAGAGCGCAGGGCTGAAACAAAGGCACTGAAGAAACCCCGCTAACAGCATTATAAAAACGAACAACGGGTCACGTTTCCAAAGGCAGGGGGATTTGATAGCACAACTTGTCTGTCCTTCCCATTGCTCACCAGCTAAACCCAAGCCTGAATGCCAGCTGAGCCGGATGGTCCGGAGCTGGGTTTGCCCCAAAAGCTGCTCCAGACCTGATGGCACCCCTGTGGTGTCCCTGCCTGCCCCTGCGCCCTGGCCCTGGGGACCTGCGGGGCCACCACAGCATCACCAATCCTCATGCTCCGAGCCTTTCCTTTGTCTTATCGGCCTGCTGACAAGCATTTGTTTGCAGAGGAAAATCTAGCGAGGGAACGCCGGTGAAGGGTAGCAGTGCCTTTCTGTTATTTGCTCACCCGTCCTCATCCGTGCAGTGCCGCTGGAGCGGAGGGAGGTGCCTGGGTGCAGAACCACCTGCCTCAGCGCCTGAGGATTTAAAGGAATTTCGCACACGTACGCCCATGCTAGTGAATCTCCCTGGAGCCGTTTATTCTGCCCTCCCTGTTGCTAAAACGTGAGAAAAGATAGCACTCTGCCTGCACTTAGCGGCGTTAACCCAGCTCGTGCGCACACATTACTGTCAATAAATCTGCACCACGTAACAGGTACTTGTAAACTCTTTCCATCCACCCTATGTGGACAACGCGGAGTTTGATTTAAATTGCTCCCCTGTTTCTCAATCTTCTTTTCAGGCTATTTGAGCCACAAAACTGGCCAACAGACACAGCTGGGAAACACACTGCGACACAAAGAAAAAATAATAAGGGCTGGGAGGAGTTCTTTTCCCCTCTACAGAACTGTAATTGGGTCTTCTATTTTTTTAAATTTTTTTTTAAGCTCAGCTGGGGTATGAACTCCTTAGTCTTAGTTTGACTTATGGGAAAGGGAGGGCATTAGCATATTTATAAAAATTTACCTTGTTCTGAAACTGAAGACATGCTTCACCTTTTAATTTCATGATTAGTGTCATTTCATCATAGGGGAAAAGCCACTTTTTCTATCCAGCGGCACAAAACGAATACAAATCAAACACATGCTTTCTGGAATTATTCACACAATGTTTTCAAAAATCGACATAGTTCAATAGTTGAGCAATAAATTTTCTTACTAATGAGACACTAAAAAATGTTTTTGATGTTACGCCCAGGGAGAACTAGTTATTGCAGATTTATAGGCAATCTGTGCAAAGACTGTCCTTTGCTTCCAATGAGTTTCTAATTTTGATTTGATGATATCCAGCTGCAGAGATTTGGCCATGATATTATATAACTTGTGATATCACATCTATACAGTATTTTCTTCACCCTCAGCAACTGGCCATTTCACAGAGGAGCTGGACTGCAACATCCCTTGGTGCAACCAGCCACGGCATGTAGTGCTTATGGATCCCTCTAAGGACCACAGGTAGTCACGGTATGGGCGTCTCATAACTCCCTGAAACACAGGAGGCAAATTTAAACTTTGCTGAAAACACGGGCAGTTGCGCGCTGAAGGCCTCGCAGACAGTGCTTTGCATTTCCCTTTGTTCCAAGCGTCTCTTCCAGCACTAGACTGGAGCTGAGCCAGCCAGGCTTCTCCCACCCGGGGGCAGCCACCACACTGAGGACCAGAGCCACTGCCAGCCATCCCCATGCAGGGGGAGGCTCAGGGCGGTCAGTGAAGGAAGGTAACCTCTTGCCAGTCTTTTGGCAACAAGAAGCCTGAGAGGGAGGGTTTCTCAAGTCAAGCACGGACTATTTTCTCCTCTTGGCAAAGGCAAAGCAGCGCATTTGGTGAAGGTGACCACCAGTGCATCCCCCGGAGGTGACCACCAGTGCATCCCCTGGAGGTGACCACCAGTGCATCCCCCAGAGGTGACCACCAGTGCATCCCCTGGAGGTGACCACCAATACATCCCCCGGAGGTGACCACCAGTGCATCCCCCGGAGGTGATCACCAGTACATCCCCCGGAGGTGACCACCAGTGCATCCCCCGGAGCTGACCCCCAGTGCATCCCCTGGAGGTGACCATCGGTGGCCCAGTGCAAGAGTTTATTCCCGTCACTGTGTTCAGACCCTGCTGAAGGCGAACACAGATCTTCCCCGGGGACATTTTTAATCTGAAACAAACCGAGCGGTGCCGGTATTGATACTGCTGGCAGGCCCCATTCCATAGGAAATGAGGGAATGTGGTATCTCTCAAAGGGTAATAACAAGGCTCCTTGCCTGGATACAAGAACGATGAGTGCTTCAGAAGTGCTGGTGATTAAGGCCCGTGTTTAGGACGCTCGGAAAAAGTGGTCTCCGAAACGAAACAGCCATAAGCCAGTTTGCTCCGCCGCTCGCCTGCCTTCCACCCACACGGCTGCCTTGTGGGCAGGCTGCAGACAGCCTCAGTGAGCGCGTCTGGCGGCCGGATCCCTCCCCATGTGTGCCTCAACACGCAGGGCCCTGCCCGCGCCGGAGCGTGCGCGTCGGCTCCGCCGGCTGCCGAGCCTCGCCGCCTGCCGCCGCGCACCGCCGGGCACCCGCGCCGCCGACAGTCCCGCACCGCACCGCACCGCTCCGCACCGCTCCACACCGCACGCCTGTCTGCCTCCGCTTGGCCCCGGCTGCTGCTGCGGGAGGCTCACATGCAATTATCTCAGCAGAGGAGGAGTGCTACTATTCTAATTTTTTATTTTTTTGCAGGGATTCTGCAACTTGAGCACGCTGTGAGTAACTCAAAAGCTCAGTTTCTGGCGGAAGGGAGTAAAGACGGTGGCGTATTAAGCTAAACAACAGCAAACAAAGTCTACAGAGCTATTTTTGCCTAAATAAGCATTTCAAGCTTCCAAAAAAATTGATGAGGAGTCTGTGGCCACCCTAAAGAGTATTAAATTAACTGATAACTCACAGACACTTAAGCCAGTTATTCTTCTACAGGAATGCTGGAAGCACACCCGTGGCAGGGACCGCAAACGCCTTTGGCAAGGACTCCCCTGGGAATCAGGCAGAGCCATCCTCTCATTCCTTGCATGCCATGCATGTGCATAATTCTGTATAAATCATGGATCTGAAAAACATGGACGCACTAAACAAAGTTAAAAGTTCACAGAAACACATTCAGAGTGACATCTTATTCCCAGCTTTCAGTAAGCACATTATACATTGAAGAGCTGCCTTTTTTTTTTTTTTTTTTTAACCCCAGATTTTGGTCCCCGCCTCCTCCGTCTCATCGCATTTCTATCTCCAAATTCACTGCTGATGCAAATGATTTCAATGGCACTTCACAAACATACGCAGAAAACGCAGCCAGATGTCTTGCTTGGATTTCAGGAAGGCAGAGAAGTGTCAGAATTAAATCTGGATTGCTGTGATGTTGCCAAAAATAGTTTCTGCGCTCACTCTGTGTCTGTGAAGATGGATCTCAAGGCCAAACACAGAAATTAGCTTCCATATCAACATTTTGCTGTCACTTTCATCACCACGCCAATAGATTAGTTAAAATAACATCGTTTACTGGCATGGAGTGTTATTGCAAACAGATGTCATCGTTAGGATAAAGACAAGTTCTACTATTTCATCCAGGAACTTATTCATGGAAATTTTGATTTTTCTCATTGAAACAAGAAACACTTTTCAGTCTTTGAATCTTTCACCCACCAAAAACACTTAAGGGAGGGTTTTTTTTGTTTCCCCCTCCAATTAAGAAGAAGTCAACATTTTGCTTGATGAGGCAAAATTCTGGTGGTTATTTCCAGTTAAAGATTTTCCTCCAATGAAAGACAAATATTAATTGGAAAAATATCTATGAACAGCTCTAATTTCCTGTATATCTTTCATAATTGTATCTAATTGCATACTGCTTCCTTCAACTCTTCGTCATCTGGGGTTGAATAATTCTAGTCTCAAGTATATCCATGTTTTTCCATATGTCTAGTCATTGAACTGCCTTCTCTGTCTTAATCAGATAAAACTGGACATTTATTTTTAATTATTGTTTTTAGTTGCCTTCCTTTATTATGAAGGGAGTATGTATGGGTAATGGATACACATTTTACTTCATTCATTAGAAAGGAATATGAAACAGTGCAATGTAATGAGATCGGCCACCAGAATGCAGCAGCTCAGGAGGAATAAAATAATAGTGCACCCTGTAGAAATCCGAAATCGCGGTCCTGCTGGAATGAGAGGCAGCGCTCCGGCTGACTTCAGTGAGGCTAAGATTTCATCCAAAGAATTTAATAATACTGCAGTTTTAAGTAAGTTCAAGCAGAAAAGCATGCTCACTGGCATAGTTTAAGGCTCTCAGTCTCTCAGTCTCACACAAACAAAAGCATTTAAGTGAAAGAATTTTGAGTCCCTACATTTTATTTATTTAATCCACTTGCAACATATTAAATATTAAAAACTACATTGTAATAGATTCCACATACCTCTGAGAAATAACTGTAGAAATCACCCAACACACAAAAAGATGCAATAGTGGGAAATTTGTATTCTTTCTCATTCTACTCCAGAGAAGACAGCAACAAATAAGGTCATGTTTGGCAACTGTTTTCCTGTAATATGTTGACTCATTGCTGCTCTCTCGGTCTGTGTATTCTTTACACCATGCCTAATAGGTTGTACACAACTTCTGTATGCAGCCTGCAGTGTCCCCATCCGTCTCGTGAGCTCTAGTGCCAAGATGGAAACTCCCAGCACTTCAGCACAGCCCTGGCCTCTGCTCCTGCCCACATCAATCGAAAAGCTCCTTTAGACCTCACTGTTGGAAGGTCACTCACTGACATCAAAATCCTTGGGGAAAAAACCCTACTACAATCTATTCCCCAAGTGCAGCAACTCAGTCTGTAGAATGCTCTTGAGTCCTCTTATAGCATGGCAGAATTGACACTGGCAAGCAAACATGCCTTTGTAATGCAGGATAGATCTTTAGCTCGGGGAAAATGCAAAGAGATTATATTGACAACCTGGGAGTGCACACAAAGTCAGCCTGGCTCCTGGAAAACCCTGAGCTGAGCTCGGGGCGCTCACAAGACGCCTGGAGCTGGTGCAGGAGGTGCAGAGCCGTGCTGGAGGGCAGCGGGCTGAGGGAGGTCTGCAGCCCCCCGCGCCCCGGGAGCAGCCGGGCACCCAGGTACCCTGGGGAACGCTGACCCCAACCAGCCGAAATGCCAAGGTGCGTAAATGCCCCTGGGACATCAGCTGCTTCGCTGGCACTAACCCTCTCCTCAGTTTTTCCAGCACAGGGTGTTGTCATCGCACTGCAGCCTTTGGGATGCCCAGGACAGGCTGCAGAACAAGCATTTGCCTTATATCCTCACTCGCAGCCCTGTGCTGAGTTGCCTTAAGGGGTAAAAATCTTGACCCTGCATCTACCAGGGTCTTGATCCTGCCTACGGGGACCACCGCTATGTCTCAGCACGCTGAGCTGAGGAAAGAGCAGGAGTTAGTTACCGATGGTAGCGGAGCCCCCAGAAACTCTAGCTGGAATTTCTATCTTCTGCGTTTGCCTTTACTGTAATGACGTTTCAGAATAATTTCTATGTCAATCTTCCACTTCCAAATATAAATGTCACTTCTCTTGCTCAGGTTCAAAACAAACTGTCGGTTTGAAATAGCTTCTAACACGCTAATAATGAAATACCATTTTACCCCCACTGAGAATAAAAAGCTAGCACTAATCATACCATTCTAAAGGGCTTATAAATCAATAAACTGAGAGGCAATGAATGAACAAAATACTGGTTGAAATCACAAGCATATCAAGTATCTGCAGATAATCAGCGTCACATGTTTTAAAAGAAGAAAAAAAAATAGTTTTCCCTAAACATGTGGATACACACAGTGCCTTGCTGGATTTTATTCTCAGAGTTTGATAACCTCGCTGAGGTAGATGGAAGCACAACTGAATGCTAGAAAATAAGAGCAGTAGATCACTTTGTGTTGTGACATTCATAACCCCAAGTGGCACAACCTCATCATAAACTGCATCCAGTATCTGGGATTTTTCCCGTCTGTATTCACCACTGGATGCCAGCTTGCAGCTTTTGGCTGTGAGCAGTTCTGGTGCGGTTCCCTGGTCAGGGCTGTGTCAGATGGCCCACACCGCGACCACAAGCAAACCCAAATGCCTGGCTGGGGTCACCAAGTGGGAACTGCTGCGGTCAACACTGTCACACAGCTCAGATCCAGCCAGCCACATCACAGCCAGCCACACACATGGAGAACTCAGGGACATAACTCTCCCCTCCCACCTGCAAAGTGTCCTGCAGAGCTTCCCAGTTGCCTTCTCACCCTGAAGCATGTGCTTTGTGGCTCCTGGCCACATGCACATTTCAGTAAGCAGCTCTAGACGGGCAGCTACCTCTGTACCTTGTATAATGTATTTCTTAAACATTGGCTGCTATGGTGTCCTTCTTAGCTGAATGCACAGCACATCTGCAAAGTTCCTCCCTGGGTGAGTCATGTTCTTCCTCATCCTATCAAGGCTAAGAGAGATTTGTCAGTACCGTGTTGGGAAAAGCTTTTCTCAAACTCATAATATTGCCTTTAGTGAGTGACTCACACGACTGCTGTTGCAGAATTCCTTCCCTGCTTGGGGGTGCCTGCAAAGCTCTGGTATATAAAATATTGTCAAGCTTTCAGCTTTGAAGGCTCCCTAACATGTTGACACCATGGAGGTGTCCAAGCACGTAGTTCGGGACCAGAAGCCCTGGCACCACAATCCAGGGTTTGCAGGCGTGGGACCTCTTGTGTGAAATCCACCCGAAGAAGGGAGCAGCCCTTTCCTGACCAACCCATGGTCACCAAAACCACAGCTGCTGTCCCTGCATTTATCACCCCAAACCTCATCCCTTTTATCACTGGAAAGGAGCCTATAAGAAATCTCTAGTACCTTGGAAGCAGCACATTGCCATTTTTAACAAAAAAAGCCTTCTTCTTTTATAAGTAGAGGCTGGCACTGGATATACAGAGACAATGTTAGATGCAAAACACCAACAGACCAGCTCCTCAGTTTTATGGAAACTGGTGACATCAATAATTTCAGTAATTTTCTGCATGAGCGTAGGAATGGTTCTTGTTTACAGCCAACTCCAAATTATTTCCTCATACACTTAATGGAATCTTTCTTAAAGATAGATTTTGTAACCCTCATTGAATCTACTTCAAGAAAAAAGTTTGCATAATACATCAAGAATCCTCTATAATTTCTTCCTCTGGATTCAGATGCAACATAATGAATAAAATACAATAGAAATGAAGATGTTGGGAATTTATGACACAGCTTTTAATTATAGATCTAGGAATAAATGAACATGAGATTCACTTGCTAGAGAATTGTAAATTAAGATAATGGATATTACGATTAAGTCTTTTTTTTTAATTATTTTGCAATACTTGATGTTAATAGAAACTGATTTTGTGTATTAGTCCAAGTGTCTTTAAACACTTTTAGTGTCATTATTCAATAATGGACGTGTGTTTTAATAAATTTGCTTTTCTGAATAGGTAAATGGATTAATTGATAGAGGATCATGAAAAGCTTTGCAAATGTGTGTTGATGAACTTGTTAATAAAACATCACACAAAATGTTTTATTCACACAAGATAGGTGGGTTCACCCCTTGTTAATATTCAACAAAGTTAAAATGTTCCTTTGAAGTGGCATTGAGGCATCATGATCTTCGAGTGATATGGGGTAGGAACTTCTTTTTATAAAATTGTCTGGGGAAATTCACCACATTAGTGGTTTAAAATCACCAGATATTTCTGTTGAGCAGTACCTGTTACTTGAATTGTCTCGTAAAAATGCTACTGCTGCCATTTTAATAATTTCTCCCCTGGTGAGGGTAGCTCCTCACAAGTGAGGTATCTCTTAATACATGCTTTAAAAACACAGTGGGAGGTTCTCAGTATGGAGATTAGAGAATATAAAGCTCTTTTTGTCCTTTGCAAGGTGACAATGGTATTTCCTCATCTCTTATTTCCTCAAATGAGCATTTGATTGCCCATTTTTTTTAAAAAGGGTGATTAACCTACAACTCTAAGTCAGCCAGGTAAAGCTTCCTAGCAACTTGCACTTGTTAGATCCAGTGAGCCAGAATATCAGAGCTGTGTAGCAATAAATGCATCCAGCAGCGTTATGGAATTCAGGCATCAATCTTCAAGAAGTATTCAGAAGCTCAGCCTCTGCTGGAATCCAGCACAAATTCAGTCTGGTGCCCAGGAGCTTGATATTGCAGTAATGCCAAGAAGCTGAGCCGTAGACTTGTAGGAATGCTGCCTCCAGCTATTCCAAAGCTCCTGAAGACCCAGCTCTGCACCGTACAATCGCTGGTCACTGTAGGTCCGTTTGGCCATTATTCATCACCATTGCCTTGAGTCTCTGGAGGCTCTAATCCTTTTTGAGATCTCAACTGAAAATTTTGTATTGGGTGTGTGGCTGGCAACTGAGGGTTCAGAAACCATCAGAGAGCACAAGGACAGTATACCTTGCTCGTAATTGAGATAATACTCAGAAGATAAGACTATTCAGTTGTTACACACTGGGAAACAGAAAAGTGGCCATTACCTTGCAAATGACCTTGCAATGTTTCTCCTACATGCCCTCCTTCACAGTCCACCCATGTTGGCACATGAGAGCCTGGGGGCTGCCAGCAAAATCCCCATTGGAAGCTACTCTGCAGGGCCGTGAACGCTTGAGAACTCTGCAACGCGTTTAGTTGGTAGTGGAAATAGAGATCTGAGGAAACACGTTTACATGTCGCAACAAGTTGTCATAAATACTCATTTTTCCTAAAGTTTAAACCCGTTACAGAGCTCTTACGCATGTGGCAGCTCAGGCCAAGTACAGGAGTCCCAAACCAGTTACAAGGTCCTTTATGACGCAGAGGTAATTTTTTTTCTTGTTTTCACACATATGACAAATAAGTATTCTTGTCTTGTGGATGTTTTCTTGATAGTGAAGAAATCATACTGTACGATAGTGTCCTCTCAAAGTTCTGCTGTGTTATGCTGCCACTCTACGTCACCAGTAAAAATAGAACAGCAAGGAAATTCTTTGGAAAGGTTCATAATGTTTTGACAATAGCGGACTCTGCCATTTCTAAGGTTAAAACTGCCCCCAAGTTGAAAGACGACAAGCAGCACTCTGCCTGGAGCTGTGTGGGGCGGTTGCAGGCATTGGAAGTCACCTACTGCTATTGTGCATGGTGTGCTCGAGGGGAGAACAAGGGACTTGCCAGCAGCCTCACTGAAAACCTCTCCTTGCTTGGAGAGACACTAAAAAAAACCAAAAAAAAGGAAAGACATTATCCTTGAGCAGCTGCAATCAGATATATAGACGTCTCCTTTTTTCCCAGTCAGCCCACAAGCTATCTAGGTACAGCAGCACAACTATCTTGGTAGTTCTGATTTTATTAGGTCCTCATTAGTGCTCTAGTGAGTGCCAAAGCAGGGAAGACCACGCTGATCTTCCTCCACCTCCATTCAACTACATTCTAGTCCTATTTTAACATGTGTATTTGTGCAGCTGTACTCATAGTAGCTTGACAGGGAGCAGTCACACATGGACCTCTGTATCCAAGCTATTTTTTTGGCACCAGCCAATTAATGCCATCAGTTTGCGCAGCAAAGCACAAGCCACCACTGTATGTACCTTGGCCCCAGCTCCTTGCTGGCGCAAGGAATGTGTCTCTGGGACCACCCAACATTACAGGCAGTCAGGAGGAACCCAGAAGCTGGCAGGAAGAAGGGTGTGATGTGAGCAGCGAGTAATGCTGGTGCTCAGCATCGGCGGGGGCTGCGGAAACAGCAGCTGGCAATTTGTGGGAATTGCAGGCTGAGCCGGGGGGAAAGCGATAATGCCCTGCCTTTGAGATGCAGGACATCAGGCAGGAAGACACCATACTGGCACATCTCTAGGGTTTCCAACAGTTACATCTAAAGCACTCACTTGTTAGGAACTGTCAGGATTTAAGCTACTGACAGAACGTTATCTTTTGCCTGTTTGTGCTGCACAGGGTCAAGCACTACTCCAGGGAGCAAAGTCAGAGACCCTCAGCTCCCTGGAGAAATACGAGCGAGTTGGGTCACTAATTCAAACTTTTCAAACACATTTACCATCTCTCCAATAAAAGATTTCATACCTGCTTCATCACTGTCCCCTTCTGACAGTTGCAGCATTCCACTTTGCAAATTTTTGAGCTCTGCTTCAAGCAAGGAAAAAAATAATTAAGTAAGCTGGCTTACAACAGCAGTTCTTTGTAGAGTGGAGCATTAACTCTCTCCCCTGGCCGGGGAGCACCTTGTAGGAGTAAGAGGTGAATAAAGCCTGGCGTTGGTGGAGTTGCTCCATTCTGTAGCTTCCACTGACACCTGCTGGAGACAGGCAGTTGGTTGATCGTTTGAAAGTTTGTCTCCAAAATGCAAGAGGGGTAAGCACAAAATACACTTCTCCCCTGTTTCATCAACAATGTACTCTGCATGCCTGTAACAGTAAAATATAGCAAGAATCGAGAACATTTGCTTATCTCCATCTCTAAGTTTATGAAATAAAGCCAGTTTTTTCTAAAAACCAGACCTAATTCAGTCGTATTTCCCAGACAAAGAAAAGACATTGTTTTTTAAGCATATAGGTGATCTTCAGCACACAGCTCTGGTCCAAACGGGGGGAGGTCCGAAGAAAAGGAGGAGGAATGAAAGGTCATCTCTACAATCCCTAGCAAGATAAAGGAAGAACGGGACCTGGTGCTGGGCATCATACTTTGTGGTGCACCCCAGCTCCGCAGAGCCGTGGGGATACCAGCCCAAAGGGCTCCGCTCCCAGTCCCTTTTGTGTGCTGGCTGGCAGCTGGTGCTGGGGGAATAGCACTGCTGTTTTCACTGCTGGGTCCACGTACTCCAGCACCACTGGAGGATGCTTGTCCCTAGTTGACTTAACGGAGAAAGAGTGATTGCTCAAGACTACTTCCCCGCAGATGCACACACAGCGCTCTGCAAACGAACAATCATTTTGTTGCACAATTAAATCTGTGTGTGAATGAAGGTGGGTCATTTGAGTACAGCACGGGGATGTGCAGTGTTCCAGCACACCTGTGGTCTACTTTCTTACTTTTCCTCCTTTTCATGTTAGAAATTTCACCAAGTCCCTGATGAGCACCTGAAGCAATACAGGGAATTACAGGAATGCAAGAAATAAAAAATACCCTAAAATGCATAGCTTTGAAAACTAGAAAATGTATCACAATTTTAACTGCGTTTTTTTTCTGTTGATGTGGTGTTCCTGCTCTGCTTAGGTAGGAAAAAGAGACAGGCACTGATAGACCTAAACCCTTCACTTTCAAATTAACCTCATAGTTCGTACATTTGTAATAACTCGCACAGATTGGAGCTCTGTATAACTGAAAATGTCTTTCCCATAGTTATCTCATGGTGTCTAGCTCATAACATTAGATTTTAACCCAAGCTTCGGACTGCTGAAAAGATTAGAGGTCTATACAAAATAATTACAGTTTGAGTTCTGGCCACCAGGAGACATTTAAGGTGCGGGTTTGGTTGGTTTGGGGTTTTTGTGGGTTTTTGTGGTTTTTTTGTGGTTTTTTTTTTTTTTTACAGGCAGAATTTAAAGGCGGGTTGAATCTTGTGTTTATTATATTTTCAAGTTCATTTAAGTCTTTCATTGCCATCTCACTCGAGTCCCACTGGTCACGGCCAGAAGGTGGCAGTGGAAGAGCACCCATTGCTCGACAAACACCGAGCTTGCCTGCGAGGGCACATTAAACTTTAAGGGCAGGAGGACTGTTTTGCAGGACAGCACAGCAGGCAGCTGCAGTTTCAGGAAGCTGAAGAGGTATCTCCTACCTATGATACCCAAAGTGCCAAAGTGTGTGGTCTTGTAGTTGATAAGTTCGAAATGTCGAAGGAAACGCACTTGTTCACTTTCAAACTAGGAGGAGAAAAGCTCTTCTCAAAGTGTTAATGCAGAACACTGGATTTCAAGACAGCTTTAAACATTTTAATTACTCAAATGTGTAACTGAATTTGAACAAGATCGTGGCATGACGGATCAAGCCACATACTGTGCCTGGATTTCTTCCACAGCAAGTCTGTGAGTAAATCCAACACCAGAGAGAGAAATGCAACCGAGTTGTTCCTAGATGTCCGCTGCTGAGTTTTTGTCTTATTTTCTGCTAAAGAGAGCAGGATCAGGCCACACACACACAAAACACTAAAATTCCTCCCTCGTTCATATTTTAGAAGGATATTTAATCTTGCTTTCCTTTGCTATACAGTATTGCTCAAATGGACGTTTTTTTCTAAAAATTCCCTTCAAAAGGAAGAAAAAAGCAGGGAATAATTACCATAGAAAACTTAAAAAACCCTTCACTTCAAATGCTTTAGCTTTTTAAATTGTTTATTAAAGATGCAGAAAAGAAGGAAAAGATTTTTAATGGGTGACTAAGGTGAAGCAGGGCAGAACTCTAGAACCAGGCTGGAGCTCTTTTTATTGAGCAGAGCGGTGACATTGATGCCTTCTCTTCACAGCGCATCCAAATTAAAAGGACAGTTGGGTGAGCCAACCAGAGTTGTGGGAGAAGATTTGGAAATGTGGGGAAAAGTCACGAGCTCTTCATTCACCTTAAACACAGAGAAGATGCCTGCAGAAAGCAGCAACTAAAGGAAGCTACTGAGACAAGTAGCAAAGAATAGCATGAAAGTGCAGAGAGAAAATTTTAAAAAGTGAAGGTACAGAACAGGATTTTACAAGTAATATCAGGAGTAACAAGAAATGATTCTGAATATGCACTGGGAAACAGGGAAAGGGACCAAGCAGAGTATCGGTTCACTAGCAAATGAAAAAGGGAATTCACCATCACAAAAAGCCAAGAAGGCCAAAGTTCTCTGTGTCTTATTTTGCATTTCTATGAGAAAAGACCAAATGCAAAGACAGGCTAATGCAAGCAGCGGCACAGCAGTAGGATCTCTCCACAGAAATGCACAAGGAGGCATCAGCACACTTGGAGAACTCCAAAGTTTTCACGCTGCCTGAGCCTGATGAATTTTATCCTGGGAAACCGCAAAAGAATATGGCAGAAGTAACGTCAGAACCATTTGGGGTTATCTCAGGGAGGTCAGGGAGCGTAAATAAGCATCAAAAGACTGGAAAAGGGCAAATATATTCAGTTTCTAAGAATGGAAGGAAAAGACTAATCGGGGATTTGTCTATCAGTCAGCTTACCTTCAAATGCCAGAAAAACCCTGGAAAGCACAAAATCTTTGTGAGCGCATGAAAGAAAACAAGGAAATGAGTAAAAGTCAAAATGGATTTGTCAAATGCAAATCCTCTCTGAGCAAATCAGTCTCTTTTTATGAATGGGTTGCAGATTTGAATAGAGAGAAAACAATAAACACCACCAAAAATGCAGAATGGAGTTTAATACCTTCTCTAAAGATCTTATCATTCAAAGATAGAAAAATATGTTCTACATGAAACTTTCATATGGCACAGGCCAAACAGGCTGAATAAACACACTGAACTAATGAAAACATTGTGGTTTTCAGTGGCCTATGGTCAAAAACAGAAGAATGTAATTAACAGGTTTCTCAGACAACTCTCATGGAGTTGACTGTATTCAAAATGTTTTTATTAATGACTTGGTAGATGCAATAGAGGGTTATACTGTTAAAGCTCCAGAAAACACTAACATGGGAGGAGATGCAAGAATGTTAAGGACAGAATTAGAAACTAGTCAGCTAGGCAAGGTGGAGAAATTATATGAAAATACTGAATGAAACCTTAGAGGACCAAACAGAAGGATGTTCATTTGCCAGCAGTGATTAACTGCCCAAATGAGAGATGGAGTACAAATAGAAACTCCAGGGATGCAAGATTACAGGAAAACATGAGCAGAACATGAGCCAATGTTTTCCTATGTTGCTGCAAAATGAAGGTAATCATCACTGCAACCCAGAATACTGTTTTCTGAACACAATTCATGATGTGCCTATAATGAAGCGACATTCATGCCGGACAACACTCAAACATACGTTTGAGCCAGTGTACGATGATCCATTTCCTAACATCATGTACTCTCACAGTGCAATTAAACAAAATTGCTGATGTTCTGTGAGAACAAACCTTGCTGGAAGGGACTGCAATAAAGGAAGAACCTGCCTCCGCTAATGGTACTAACTCATTTCCCAAAAGCTACAATTGCTAAATGACCATTGGTAATTAAAAGGCCTGACACGTTTCAAAAATCCTTTTCCTGCAGCTGGCCACTATTGAACCTTCCCTCTGAGTTGCACATGAAGCCAGAGCGGCATCATTGATTCAGCACATTCATAAACCATTTAGCACAGGCACAAGAAACCAGAACTTTCTGCCACAGGTTGTGAGAGGCAACCTTCAGTAGCCAAAATTTCTGCTTTTTAATACAATTTTCTCTTATTCTAGCTATCTTGTTCTAGCTCTGTCTGCTAGAGAGAAAGGCTAAATATCAGAAAAACATCCTTCCTGCAGGGAACGGGAAGTCAATATACATACTTCACAAGATGCTTAAGCTCTTGAATATTTCTCTCTATGTTCCAATCCTCAGCAGCTGCTGCCAATTAGCAACCAGGCAGCTGAAATGATCACTCTTATCTGCCGCATCCGTGGACGTAAAAAACCCCAGCTCTTCTCCCAGGTTTGTGGGCTCCTTTTATCTCAACAGAAGCTGTGACCTTTATCAGCAATAGATTCTAGGTTCCAGGCTACATGTATAAACCCTCATTTATATGGTGTGATAAATCAAAGGCAAAAATAACCTACAGGATTCCTTGCTACATTGCACGCTGTGAACAATCATTTACTTTCCGGGGGACCATTAATTAGTATTGATTTTTCGTCTTGCTCAGACAGTTTACAGGCACATGGATGGGAGACTGCGTGCCAGCTTGTGCAGCATCAGGAGCCTGTTATCCTGCAGCTTTTTACACAAGTTGAAAAGATTTGCAAACAGAAGACATGCTACAGAGTCTGAAGTTAAGATGATCTTCAAATTGCCCATTTTGAGTGGCTAGTGAAAGAGGAAATAGGTAAGATAATATCAATAGGAGCAAGAGACCCATTTGGAACAAAAAGGGAGTTAATCAAACCGTGAGGATGAAATCTGAAGTCTGTGAAAAGGCTCATGCACCAGCCCAGTATTGCAGAGTAAGACATCCCTATGAATTTACATGGTGCAAGGCTGACGCCTGGAAGTCAGCACTGTAAGGGCCTGGGTTTGCAGGGATGGCCTTGGAAGACCATCGCAAAATCTGGGTGTGCAGCGAACGTGTTGACACAACTCTGCCCAGCCCCAAGGTAAAGGAAACCAGACAGGAAAATCTTCTTGTATTTCTGTAAGTAAATATTGTCTGAACGGCCCTGAGACACCATCATTTGTCCTCCTTCCTGGAGAACTTCTCTAGTGCCATGCTACAAGACTATGAAAGGTCAGATATCTGCCTGGGATAACTGGTCTCACCCAGTATCAAGTTGTGCCAGGGGAGGTCTAGGTTGGATATTAGGAAAAACTTCTTTACAGAAAGGGTTATCAAACATTGGAACAGGCTGCCCAGGGAAGTGGTGGAATCACCATCCCTGGAAGTATTTAGAAGACAGGTAGACATGGTGTTGAGGGACAGTTTAGGGGTGGTTTAGCAGTGTTAGGTTTATGGTTGGACTCGATCTCGAAGATGTCTTCCAACTTAAGTGATTCTGTGATTATCAGGTATGGGGCTGTGCTGGGAGGAGAAGTGGGGTGTATGGTGGTAGCACGCCTCCTCCGAGTAAGGCTGGTCTCCAGCAGTGGAGCCTCAGCCCCTGCTGACTGGCAATGAGTAGGTGAAGCAACTCACGCCACTTTTGGACAACAAGGTGCCCCCGAGAACGCAGCTCAGCCCAGGCCAGCAGGCTCCGGTACACACACACCATAACGGGCGCTTGATGGTTAATTGAGCCACCTAGATTTTCAGTTCCCCAAGTGGTAAGAACAGCTGTAGGAAGAGACACGTGCCAAAGCCTGCGGGCAGCACACAAACCCCTGCGCGGATGACCAGAGGGTGTGTAACAGCGGAGGTTGCCTGTAGAGAAAGCTGGTGCCCATAGTCCCTGGGGTTTTGCTGCTCACCAGCTACGTCCTACTGTTGCTTGCTTGGTCATTGGTCTTACATTTACTGCATTGGCTAAAAAGGGAGCTAACACCTAGTGTTAGTGCAGGTGCTAAACTGAGCTCTTGCTCACTGCTGGCACATGCTCCAGGGCAAAAGCCAGTTTTAAGTAGGAACGAGTCCAGTTTTGTACTGATGGTACTAATCCATCCTCCTCCTTCCTCCCGACAGCCCCAGGATCAGCAGGCACCGAAAAGACTGGCTATCAGTATCTCCTGTAAGAATAGACAGCAATTAAAATTAGAAGATAAAGTTTCTTAGAAAGCATATAACAACTTGGGGACATCATTTTAGCATTCCAGTAGAACCAGAAGGTCTACGATTAAGTGGAGCCTCCATTCCTTCATACCCCACCAAATCTTTCTAATAAATTTTCATCCATTCTCTTCAGTATTTATTTTCTTAATAGAGTAGGAGGTTGGTTTTGTTTGTTGGGTGTTTTTTTAATTTGCTTTATTTTAATAGGCTTCTCTATTAGTATCAGATAGTTATACTAATCGTCCTCTTGCATATGCAGGTTCCACCTGACGTCATGTAACAGTATCTACTAATAATGCAGCCTTGTGAAACTTGTTGAGTAGAAACTTGTTGTGCAGTAAGCCAGAACTATCTATAGATCACTCCCACCCAACCCAGCCTTGCAGCAACACTGCCAATGTTCTACATGGGGTCTCTGTGTGCCCTATTTAAAGGCTCTGCCTGCTGGGCTGGGGCAGGTGCTGGAGGGCCAGCTGATGGTGGTGGGAGGACACCATGTTCATCAAGAGGGTGTGTCCTCTTAGGAAATGGGATGTAAGGTTTGCTGAGGGGTAGGGAAAACAGGATTTGTCTCTCTAATATAGAAAGAGTTAGTGAGGAAACAGCTGATTAGCAGGTTCCAGGGAAACAAAGAATAACTTATGAAGATGCTTTGGTGAGTAAAGATCTAGCCATTTTATTAAATTTATTAACGCTGAATGTTGAAGGAAAGCTGATATTAGTTTCTTGCGCAGAGATAGTACTTGATATGCTGACTAGCTCTGATTTAGAATTTTGGTTTGGCTCTGGATTAGGATGGTAATTATGTATACTTATGCTCTGCTTCATGTTTTGTGCCTCATGGACTTCAATCTTTCATCTGCCACAGCTGTTAGGAGGAGATATCTCAGATCTTGGGGTCATCCACTTATTAGAAACTGAATAATCTGCACGGGGGAGGGGTATTGATTGCTGCATCCTAAAGGGTTTCTGGTCTTCTGTAGGGAGAAAGAAAAGCAATTTGGGAATAATATAGAACAAGAAACTAACAGGTTGGAAGTTTGCTTGTATTCTATTTTCCTTCTACTACTGTAAAGCAGAAGAAAGGCAAGGTAGGGACCCCTTGCAAAATTCCCCTTCTCCTGATCTGAAATCAAGCCTACCCCTCATATGGATGGAGGTGGGACCAAGCTTCTCAGGTGCCTGAGAGCAGCCTGGAGTGTGACTGTAGCTGGTGGTACTCCGGGTAATCATTGAGGAGTAACTTGCATTTGCTCCTCTTCTGTTCAGACAGTTTGTCCAAATATATTTCAGATGAAGAAGGAGATCTTTAAAACCAGGCATATCACAGTGCTTAAGTGCTCTGAATCACAGAGGCATTAGAGGTTCCTTTTAGGCTTCTCTGCTTTTCAGCTGTGACGCAGCTTCCAGTGATGGCTTATCCACACTGCTGCTTATTCTGAACTAAATGAAACTATTACTCTTTGGTGGGTTCTCAAATGGCTAATTAGCACTTATTGGGAAATGCATGTGCAGGATTGAGATTCAGTGGATAATAGGTGTTTGTTGGATTCTTAGCCATTAATAAAAGAAATTATCCTGCTTCTGCATAGCTAGACTCTGCCATAATTTGTTTTAAGTAATGTCTTCCTTGTTGTGTTTCAGCAGCTACTGAAACACGTCATAGTGATTAAAAGTGGCAGTATCCAGCTCACAAGGGTAGAATATTTTCTAAAAGAGTATTGCTCTCCCTGGAAACACCACTGCTCTGGGGCTGACTAGACCAAACCCAGAAGGCATAAATTCCAGGTTACAAGAGTTGTGATTTCATAGAAAACACCTCTAGCTTTGCAAAGATTAAACAGAGTACTTCAAAGCTTCCAAATAGCCCTCTGTCATTTCCTTTGGTTTTAAAAATGTTTTGTTACTGTAAATGAGCTGTTAGCAAGAGTTTCTGCTTACATGACTTGCTGTTTTCTATCCTCTGCTTATGCTGTGAATGTTAAATTAAAATCTTGTGGAGAGACACCGCAAAGCCAATTTTGGAAGTGTTATCTACAGCAGAAAATCAGAGCGGCTTGGTTGAGTCTCTGGGCTCTGTCTACAAAGAAATACTACAGAGACAGTCGTCTCTACTCAAGGGTTGGAATTTTCGCAATAAAAGATGAAATCCATGTTTCAAACATCTGCAATTTAGGATAAACTGTAGGGCTTGCAATTCTTGCAACTATTTTTAAATAAGTGAATTGCAAAAATTTTATCATCACTTTTATCCATCTCCTCCAGTCTCAATATTTGAATGTAAATAGCTTCAGATTTAGAAAGCTGTACTGACACTTTCCATTTAGTTTTTATTCACTGCTGTAAAAAAAATTAAGACTATTTATGTACCAGTCTGGCCTTCTCCCAACCCACCTTCCACCCGTTTTCAAATACCTCATGTTAGAACTGGAAGTGAAAGTGCTTGCCTAATTATATCTATTTCCAGGGTAGCTAGCACTGTAAATAAGACTGTGTTTGCTGAACACATTGCAGACCCAGCTCGTCCAGTTAATTCATTTTAGCACTAAAAATCCTGTGCGTCTCCCTCTTGCCCTTAAATCTTCTATGCTTTTCTGATCACTCAGCAAACCCATAATGGTATTTGATCACTCAGCAAACCCATAATGGTATAGAAAGCTACCAAATATTTCATTTGTCTATACCTTCTTTAATAGTGGGCAAGCACAAAACACCTTCTATGCCTTTTAAAAGTTACCTAATTGCCAGAAATCAAGACATTTTAAGATTTACTTATTTTTTGTGTTAATCCTTTCCTTTAACATGTTCAGGGTTTTAGGGTTTTTTTGTTGTTGTTAAATTGATAACAAGTAAATTGATAATAAATTACACATGTACAGAAAAGAGATTTAACCTAGGGCTCTTGGTTGCTTTACCACTTCTGTTTAAATCCTTGGAAAGGCAGATCTGGAATAAACTCATAAATCAGATTTAAACTTTATAAGACTGGGTGAATACACAGGAGCATTGACAGCATCCCAGGCAGATTGTTTGTACGACGCACTGGGAGAAGTGTCGAATGCTGATGTGCAGAATAAGTTACTCTCTGAGCTTGAACCAGCTGACAGCCACCATTGAGGATGCAAAGTGAAGAGGTGATTTTTATTTTTTTATTTAAACCCTGCATCTCTGCAATTGGGTGCCTCATACTGGGCCGAAGGGAGATGTCTCTGCGTGAAAGCTAGTAGCCTGAAATTCAAGCATTTTTCCTTAAAATATGTGCGAGGAGGAGGTAAATCTTCTTCTCTGTAAATGATTGAAAGAGAACTTTTCAATACACAGTTGCCTGTATCCAATAATTTGATGACTTCAGGGTATGGGCAGTCTAGTTTTTAATACCCACTTCTGTCCTGTCTTTTATGTCTTCACCCTATTCCCAGTCAGCAGCATTTCCAGATGGATAGTGCCATTTTAAACTGTTTCATGGGAAAACATATTTCTTCGTGTAGCAATAAGGGAAGAATGTTACAGACTGGGAAAACATGCAGACCTTGTCAGACCCTGCATGCAGCTTTTTGGGGGTGAGAATTGTTCGGGACTGTGCCTTCCACAGTGCCTTAAAGATAAAGAAATATATCTTTTTGTAACTACAGCAAAGCATAGTTCTTCAAAAGTTTCCCTGCACTTTGTTGGTGATGTTACTAGAACTTTGTTTGACCAGTGATGATTTGCATGTCTATCCTCATTCCATGGCAGTTTTCCAAGAGGAGGTACTATCAAAACAACTCAGAATTAGCTGTGACAACTGACAATTGCATGGGTGGTACAAAAGGCTTTTACAAATAAACATTATTTTATGCAACAGACATGAATAAATGTTTTAATGAAGAAGTGATTCACAATGATAATATTATTAACTTGTTAAGATTAAACAGGTCTGCCATATGCTGTGTCTAGTGCTTCAGATGGTTTCAGGTTTATTTTTAATTTTTTTAAGTTATGCTTATTAACAACAGATGTTGAATTTTAAAAAGATCCAATAATTGAGGGGAAATCATTCCAGAGCTGAATGTTGAAGGTTTTGTCATCTTAATGATTTGAAATACTTTGTACGTAGTGACTCAGAAAGTAATTTCTAATTGGTGATGTAGCTCGTAGCTAATTCTTGCCCATGATATTTGGCTTATTTTCATCGTGCTTCCTCCAGAGTTGCATCCAGTTGCTGAGGCATGGGTTGGTTGAACCCCATCCCCAACCTTTCGATTATTTTTATTAAAAAAACCTTTTCACAAGTACATCTGCCCTCAACCCGTCTGCCTCTGGACCATGTGCTAATGGCTCTGCAGCCATGGGCCTCACGCTGATGGTTCATGCATACCCCTGGCTTGCCCCTACTCAAGCTCACTGCACGGCTGAGGGACAGGGGGAAAGATGCAATAAAGCCACTACACCAAACTGGCGCACTGCAAGGCAGGGACTGCACTCCCATGAAGAAGTGAGTAACTCCTACATTCATACAGCAATAGAGCCTCTGGGTAATTATAGATTTAGCCTTTGGATGGTTATAATTTGCTTGAGGTCCAAAAATATTCTTTTTTTTTTTTTTTTTTTTTTTTGCCCTGCCTCCACGAGCCCAAAACAGGCTTTGTTTTTTACAATGCAGTGCATTGCTTCACCTTCCCACTCCCAAAAGCAGCTGGTTGCCCAAACCTGGCACAGTGCATCACAGCTACCATGCCACTTGGTGGTCACGTTTTCACCAGAGCGTTGGCCTGTCGTGTTGTGGGTGTGATGGGGTAGTTGAACATGGGTGCCTGTGGCTAAGCAACTGTCAACAGGGTGACACCACCTCATGCTGTCTGGCCCCACAGGAGCACCAGCTGCCTCCAGCCAAGCACATCACTCTGTTGGATGTTTCTGGGGGGATCCTGAGCTGCGTAGGAGCGACCCTCGGCACTGCACACATCGCCAGGCTCTCACAGAGCATGGCGCTAGAACCCCTCCCGCTGCCGTGAGCCATGGGCTGCCTTTCCAGCATGTTATCTGGAAAGCAAAAACTGCGCCCGGCAGGACAGGCAGATCTCATCGCTACACTGGAAGGCAGGAAGCTTCTCTTTGCAGCCCTCCTAGCTGCTGAAGAAATGTCTCCAGCGCCTAATGGGAACATAGGCATTCTAAGAAATGGAGATGTAGGGATTAAAGCCAGCATCTCTTTTTTTTTTTTTTTATGTTTCCTGCAGAGAGGGAAAAAAAAAAAAAAACCCACAAGGAAATTACAATGTAATGGTAACGATTAACATAAACAAGATGCAAAGAATGGAGAGCCCAGTCAGCTTCAAATAGATAGCAACTGATTTCCAATGGGCTGGAGACACAAAGCACGGAGCTCCTGAGCAAGCGCTTTATCTATATCAATTACTAGCTTCATTAACTTTGTTTGACAAAGCAGGCTCTAGAAAGAGAAAGTAAGCAACAACAGGCAAGAAACTCAATGCTATCAGCTTCTTGGCAAAGAGAATAGATTTTTTAGATCCCAAAGGGACATAACTCCCAATGAGATATATATTCATGTCCTTAACACCTCACTTCTTGTCCTGTAGGGAGGCAGCCTGGCCATCTCTTAATTAGTTCTGAACCATTTACACCATCTCCTGTGTAATCCCAGGTGGGTCCCTAAAGGAGAGAGCACTTAGGTGTCTTTTCCTTCTCTGGGGAGCACCAAAAAACTGCTAGTATTCTTCCTAATTTCAGATAACTATGAGAATTTCCACATCCTCAGGGCTCCTGCTCCTACTGACTAGTTGATCAATGGTTTCAAAAGTCTGGGAGAGGGGTGGGTGAGCAGGGAGCGGAGAAACACCTACAAAAGTTGACTGAAATCAGCCTGGGGAAAGCTTGCTCCATCTGATTATGTCAGTACAGGGGGAGAACGTACTTGAAACCTGCTCTTGAAACAGGGCGTATGATAACGATTTCTGAAGGAAAGGCCCCGTTAATATGGGCGAGGTGTCTTCGATGCGTCTGCAGTTGCTCTCTGGGACCTTCAGTAAAGCAAACTCTTGTTGATGTGGAGGGAAATCGGGTACAAAGGACCCAAGTTAGCCATGGTTTTGACCCAGAATGAGGTCGCTGTCTATGGGGCGAGGGGTTTACTTGATGCAGCCACAGAAGCCGGTGCTCCAAGTGGCAGGCAGGCCAGGTTTGCTCCCGCTGGCTGCGGATCTGCACAGTAAATGGTTGCATACGGAGCCTGTGCGCCAGGCACAAGGGGCTATTTCTGCTTGGAGAAAGAAGTTTAAGAAAGAAGAGGGCAATCTCCACTTTAGAAAGCTTCCCTGATTTCTGAATGCTTTCTGTGAGGCAAAAATGTTTGCTTTGACCCTTGAGTAACCTTTTCTCTGGTGGAAGCAGGAGCAATGCGACTATTTTTTCTGAGAAAAGCAAAATATAATGGGCAGTGAGAGGGGTGGGCTGGAGGTAAAAGTTTGTGTTGTATTTCTTCATGCAGAGGGGGCAAAGACAGTGGCAGCTTTACCACCAAGCACATTGTCTCTCTCTCTGCCCTCTTCTTATCTGGTGGCAAGATTGATGGATGAATTGTACAGTTCTGTCCGATTTGGCCTTTTTTTTTTTTTCCCCCAGCTGCAGGTGTGCCATATTCAGCTTATATCTGTACCCTGCATAATCTTATATCTAATTATAACTCACTATTGACACCTCAACAAGCAAAATTCACTTAATTAAAACTGTACAGAACATCTGTTGTTCATCTGCTGTGAAAAATACCAGCTTTTCCCAGTCTATCAGCTGGGAAGAACTTGCCATGCTCCTGTGAGTAATGGGGTTATGGCAGGATCTGCTTTTGCCCATCCCAGATAAACTGCCATTCCCCAAATATAATACAAATACAGATCTCCCAGTTTCCTTCACCCAAGTATAAGGAAAACTTCTTTAAAGCAATGCATTGCACAAACAAGTTAGTCTTTGGTCACCGCTCTGAGCTGCCATTTTCAAGGTGAGGGGAAACTGACCCTAACTGGGGTTTGACTGACTGTTGTTTTCCTTTGGTTGCCTGATTTCAGATTTAGTGACCTGTGTTCACTCTCTAACCTTTTTTTTTAATTACTGATCAAATACTGATTTACTTTATGTGTTTCATAAGCACATTGCCTTTTAATACCAATCCCATGTTTGACTATAGGGAGTAGCTTATGTTTGATCAAGCATTTCTGCATCTATGAACATTGGAAATAAAGTGTGTTTGGTAGAATGATGCTCTGTGAGTCCAACAGCTATGCAGAACAGCTTTGAATTGTGAAGCTGTGATTCCTGGTATTTAAATCTGTCCTTTACTTTAAGTGAAGACATATTGCTCTCCCCTGCCGCTGCCCATCAACTCCTTCTATAGCTCTATTAATCTCCATGTTTAAGATATGCAGAGCCATCTAAGCTGTAGAAGCTTGGCCCCAGGGAAGTCTCCCAGATCATAGAATATTAGAATGGTTTGAATTGGAAGGGACCTTAAAGATCATCCAATTCCAACCTCCCCTGTGATGGGCCGGGACACCTGCCACTAGACCAGGTTGCTCAAAGTCCCATCCAGCCTGGCCTTGAACACTTCCACAACTTCCCTGGACAACCTGTTCCTCATCACCCTCATAGTGAAAAATGTCTTCCTGAGATCTAATCTAAATCTCCCCTCTTCCAGTTTGAAGCCATTACCCCTTGTCCTATCACTACGTGCCCTTGTAAAAAGTCCCTCTCCAGCTTTCTTGTAGGTCTTTTTCAGATACTGGAAGGCTGCTGTAAGGTCTCCCTGGAGCCTTTTCCTATGATACAAGAACAAAACAAGATTCTGAAGATCATTTTTGCAGCGAGTAAGCTTGGTCTTAAGTAGTCCCTCCATTTCCAGAGCCCAAGATTCACCATGCTCTGATAACCCACTTGCTGGCTAATGCATTTGATATCTACCTGAAAACATCACCACAGAGCAATGTGTACACACTCCATAGTACATCTAGGAGTGTTTACCAGAGACTGTCTTTTAGGAACAGTCCAAGGAGCCGTCATAAATAGCATGTATTTGCTGCTGTAAAATGCGTTAACCCCTGGGTCTCTACCTGCTAAAAATCTCTCGGTACATGGAAATAACTGGAATGAAATCCCAGTAGATGAGGAGCATACAGCATTCTGCCATACCTCAGCTCAGACACAAACCCTGCTCCATCCCTGCGGAGCTGTTGTCCTGCTGTGTGTGAGTCCTTGGTTTCAAATATAAGCAAGAAACAACAACTAAAACCCCTACAGGGAAAGCTAATAGGTTCACCGAGTTTTGAATCAGGCTACTTTATAAAATCAAAGCCTGCAATGATTTCTTAAACTGTAATTAAAAATTATACCACCAAAAATACTGTAGTGATGAGTCCTGGTCCCTTGGAGAGCCACAGCAGTTCCCTGGAGAGGGGTGGAGATTAGCAAACACATTTCACATGATAGCTTTGAATATAATTATTTGCATAACTGGATTAAAGAAGTGTACCAACATGCCTTTAAATCTTTTTATTGTTTATTACTCTGGATATCAGAGAAAACAGTAATTATATTGAGCAGAGATTCTTGGGGCTCAATTCAGAGGTGGAGCTGAGCGAATGTTCCTGTGTCTCGGTCCCCACCAGCCTGTAGGATCCCCAGCCCTCTGCCTCGGTACTGGACCTCCTTTTTGTCTGGAAAACCAGCCTTGCGGGACCACTGAGGTGGGCCAAGGGAGCTGCTGAGGGGAGAGAAAGAGCTTCAGGACCCCACTCCTGGGCAACGCAGATCATTTCAGGGTGCATCTGCAAAACCTGGTCCTGAGAAGGGCTTGAAGCAAGGGGTGAGCTCTGAGCTTTCTGCTGCAAATGCAAGTCCTGAAAGATTCAAGGAATGTATGGGTTAAACCAGCACTGAAACAAGGGTGCCTGCTATGCTGGGCACTCCTGAGGACCTCCTTGAGATGACAGACCTTGGCACTGCTGTAACTGCAGCTCCAGGGGCTGCTGGTAGCGAGATGTTCCCAGTGCGTCTGTCACTGTGGGAAAAATATCTGCGCTGAACAGCCATTTATTTCTGTCTCAAGGGGGAAAAAAAAAAAAGAAAAAATATATAGAGAAAACAGTCTTGTTTGCTTCATGCAGCGCTCTGCAGCAGCCATCTGCAGTCACTAACATTCAAGAGAACATTAATAAGCCAAACTGCAGTGCCGGCAAATGAGTGTAAAAACATGATGGGTAAGAAGGAAATGATCCCAGGCCTGCTGTGTTAACAAGAGTCTTCCCAGTTACTCCACTGGGTTTTGGATCACTCTGGATTACAGCACTGTCTGTATTTAGTGCACAAGATTGTAAACATTATGGGCCATCTCAATGCTAATTAGCCTTTACGAACTGACAAATTAACAGCTTGAAGTAACATAATTCCACAGAAGAAAAATCTGTAGAAATCAGGATTTTGTTGTTATTTAAGGGCCCTTTTTTGCAATGTTGTTTCAGTGCTCTCTTGTTGTCCTGCTCTCTGTTCTCGTCAAAAAAGCCCTGAAACAGAAGTTGAAAAGTTTATAAAATTTGGTTGGTTTGTTGGGAAGGGTTTTTTTACCTTTTCAAAATCACCAGCTATTCCAGTAACCTGCTATATTGAGCTTGAAGAAAAACAATTTCCTAAAATTCAGCAAAAGCAAAACACCCTTTAATAAGTCATTTAAAACTTTAAATCAAGGTAAGCAAGGCAGTTATGCTTCATCACAGAGTGAATACAAGTAATACTTTTTTAAAAGGATTTTCCTTAATTCACTGTCTCTGTAATCAGCTTCCAATATCCAGTTCCTCATTATTAGCAACAGAACAGCTTGAAATTCTAAGGAAAGCTGCGAGAAGGGATTTCAAATGTTTTTCCAATCCTTTTCCCAGTGTGTGCTTATGCATCTGTGTATTTTTTTTAACCAGATTAGCTTACTGAATGCTGATGAGGAAAATGATATTCACAGTTTCACAGTAGGAGTACATTTACAAACCAGAGAAACTGTCCTCTCTTCTTCCCTCTCCCACCTCGTCTATTCGCAGTGCCTCGCAGCCCACACGTTTCTGGCCATGGGCAGTTGTGGTTGGATGGATGCCCTTGTTGACCATGGCCAAAACTGCCCCTGGATTGCACTGCTTCTCCAGCTGATCTCAGCTCAGTATCAGTCAGATCCTCGTGTCATTCCAGATTCTGGTTCTGCAGGCTGGAAGAAACCTCTTCAGAAACAATGTCCGCTTTCAGAACTTTTTCCCTTAACCTTATCTATTATCTGAGATATTTTCAGTTCAGACAGACAGAGGAAGAAACTAGAAACCATTAGGTTGATTATAGCTTCTAACTCCTCCAACCAATTGAAAGGTGAATGTCAAAGGAAATTGTTTCTTCCCAAAAGACTCCTTCAAATAAGAGCACTTGCCACTCCACTCCATTTGACAGGTCTTTCTTTGGTCACATAATGCTCATACACAGCTCAATGTCAACAGCCCCTTCCGCCCACTGTCTCTTAACAGACACCCCCAGAAGCGCTCCTGAAGACAGTATCAAAGTCTCTGACTGTCTCTGGGGATCAAATCTGGTTGCAGCATTGCCACACGTCAAAATCAGTTCCTCAAGGAATGAGCAGAAAATCTCTTGACACCAACAAGTTCACAATGATGTCCACGCCTCTGTCTAGGAATGCAGCTGTCTTGCCATAGGGTCAACAAATTGGGGTTATATAGACAATGGCAGGAACACAATTCAGTGTCAGTAAAGTGGTGGTATGTCTTAATGTCCCCCTATTTGGATGAGTTTCCGCCACACGTTATGTTTCCAGTCTGTCCATCCTTGGTGACAGCATCAGCAAATCCACCGAACAGGTTCTTGCACACTCTGCATTCAACTTGCACCTCACAGAAATGACATGTCTCTGTATGCTGTGCTGCAGGTTCACAGGACTCCCGAGGTGTAGGATTGCATCATGATGCTGGGTTCAAAAAAGCCTAAATCACAGGTTCCTGCCCAACGGGGGTTGGCTGTGGCCCTGCTGCAAAGGCTGCTGTTCCACCCACTTGGCCAGCAGCAGGGAGAAAATGGCAGTGAGGAAGAAAACCATGCAGGGCAGACGCAGCACACACCACCGAGGGCCGCAGAGCCTTCATCCATGCATGGGTCTCCTGGTATGCAGCAAACCAGTTGTCTTGTGCAGAGGCGCTCGGGAGGAATGAGGGTGAAGCTGGTGCCATCACCCCACACACCACTCGCACCATCAGGAGTGGGGAGCCCCCTGCACACTGCTGCTGCCAGCACAACTCAGCTGGCAGAGGGAGGCTCAGAGTAGCTCCTACCAACCTGGTTTCCTGCCCACAGCTGAGAGAGTTGCTCAGGAAGGGCATTTTGGAGACCCTTAGTTTATTCTTCAGCATGGCCCTAACCCAAGAGAACTACGGGAATACTGTTAGTCCTCCACCCCGGATCCTCTGCTAAGGACTGGACTCGAAGTAGATACGTAGATTTAATTTTTACCCAATCCAAAGCACTTCCTCACAGAGATCATCTTATCATCATCCTTGCTTCTCCCTGTCCCCAACATGCATGTCTGTACTGCCAGCAATATCCAAAACAGATAGGAGGGATCCCTGTAGTTTACATAAGGGTATCTTATTGTGCTAACATCTCCTTGGCCTCTAATTCCTGCCAAAGAAGTAAAGACATTTCTGGGACTTGATGTCTGCCCCTTCTCCAGCAGGAGTGGAGGTGCTGGGGAAGCTGCACATGGGACTTGTGTTGTTATACTTGAGCCCCAAGGAAAAATGTCAGGAACCAGGCCTAATTAATAGTGGAAAAGACTTACAGTGCTATCATATGAAGGAAGCGCACTCCCACCAGCTCTCATTTACAGCACTACACTGGCCATAATGCAATTTGTAGTGGGTCCAATTTTCTTCTTTCTCCAGGCAAACATTTTCTTCAGCTCCCCCCTGAAGCTGTCATGGAGCCAGGCATAGAGGAAGGCGTTGGTACAAGCAGACATCATTGCGAACCAGTGGCACAGCAGCTGGATGAAATTGAAGTACTGCTTGTCAATCAAGCTGATGTCTATGTCCTTGATCATGTTGAAGATGTGCAGAGGCAGCCAACAGACTCCAAAAGCTGCCACCACTAAGACTAGCAAGCGAAAAGTCTTTCTCCTCCTTGCTCGGTCCCACTCAGCTTGGCCCTGGGTGACATTGCCTGGGACCACACGGTTTTTCAGCTTGACCGAGATTCTCAGGTAGGACAGGGAGATGACAGCCAAAGGCAGTACGTAGGTGATGATGAGAGTGCTGTAGGCGTAAGCTAAGCGATCTCTTTTCATGTGGAACCAAAACTCCTCGCAGATGGAGAAATCCAGTTCTGGGAACTCTGCGTGGTAAGTGTGGACCAAGGCTGGGGCAGCCAAGGTGCAGCTCAGCAGCCAAATAGCAGCCAGGATATAAGCACAAACAGGGATCGTGAGCCTCCTGCGGAATGGGTACACCATGGCATAGTACCTGTCCACAGCTATGACGGTCAAGGTAAAGACAGACACAAACACAGTGACGGGTTGCATCAGGAAAACAAAATAGCACATGAAACGCCCGTACACCCATCCTCTGGGCTCAAAGGCATACGCGAGGGTCAGGGGTACACAGGTCGCACACATGAGCATGTCTGAGAAAGCCAGGTTGCCTACCAGAAAGTTGGTGACATTGTGCATTTTTTTTGTCTTGCAGATAACATAAATGAGAAGGTAATTCCCAATGACACCAATAAAAACCACCAGCGAGTAGCAGGGGATGATGAGTGGCTTGAAGGTCTGAACAAACTGAAGCCCTGAGAATAAATTGCTGGCATTGCTATGAATCGCAGAGAAGAAGCTTTGGGAGGTTAAATTGTCCGAATTCATCATTTCCCTCCTTTTGTCGTCTGCCGTCAGCTGAGTGAAGTAGTTACCACTGCACTACTCCTGTACTCAATCAGTGTGGATAATGAATGGATTACTCGCTGTCCGGAGGTTACCACAAGGATGGTAAACAAGCATCCGTAAAAGCAAAAGGTGAAGTTGTAATCCTCGAGAGGCAGCTTGCAGCAATTCCTAAGAAAAATCAAATACAACCAATTTCCATTAAAGTCCTCCTGTATTTACTATTAAATCTAGGTTCTGTCAGCATGCCACTTAATAAACATTTAATGCAGTGAGTACTTACTGCTCTGGTTTTTTAATCCCATATGATTTTCTTGTGGATGCCAGGAAGTGCCCCAGATGTCTGTCTTCTGCAAATCCAGGAGCGTGTGTGTGTGTGTGTCAGAGAGAGAGAGAATATATGAGTGAGAAAGAGGGTGATGCGCATTTATAAGCTAAGTGGAGACCAGTGTTTTTAAACAGTCTTCATACTAGGGCATGACAGATTTGTGTATAAGCTTTTATCCCTATTGGCCGTCCCAGGTATTACGTTGCTCTTTGCGTGTTTCTTACTGATAGTAATTAGTTCTTGAATGTCCTTTCAAAAACTCCCTTCTTCCAGTGCATTTATAATTGCCCCTTACAGCTAAAAATCAATTTACATTCATTAACACTAGCCTGCACAGTATCTAATCCAAGATTCACTTTGCCACAGTCCTCAGAGTGTCCAAAAAAAGCTACCTGCGAATTTGTTGCTATAATGTGGCTGTAAAATAGAATTTTAATAATATGCTGAAGCCAGATAAACGTTTATGCCACTAGAGGGACTCAGCTACGTACCCGGTGAATGAAGTAAGTAATAAAAATGTGCATTTAGCATGTAGCACAGAGCACCTTATTTTATTTAAATTTATTTTCTAATAGTGGTACAATGTTTGCTCACCCATTGTGAGGATTTTCAGTGGGGTTTACGAGTCTTTAAAAGTAAACACACGCCAGCATCTCAAAGCAAATATTAGCATCCGAATAGCTTAACCATTAGGGTTCACCTGCAGTGAACTATAGCAAACTGTTTCTAATATTGCAGCTGCCTAAAAATATTTGGGGTATTTCTTCATTCCTGCAGTAGGTTTTTTAACCTTTTCTGTACCACACAGCGAGTGCTAACCAGTCTGTAAAATAGTCTATACTTGTTTTGTTTGATTCAAACATTAGAAAGCAAAAAAAATCAGGATAGGTGCTCAGAGAACACACATTCAAGCAGACATCCCCATCCAGCTCTCACCTATTGTTCTAATTGTCCCTTAACTCTCCTCCATTTCAACAACTTCTGGGACCAGGACCTCAGCTGGTGAAAAACAGTGAAAATCCACTGCATCGACTTCTGAATACTTCAGAGCAGAGAACATTGCTAGGTTTTGCAAGGCACTCAGGGGATTTAGACACAACTTCAATGGACAGTTTATGTCCTAATCTCCTAGACTACTCTAAGGAAATATTAACCCATTATATTGTATGAGGCTACGGGCAGACCCCTATCTATCTTTTGATTTGATGTAATTTGACATAAACCAAAAGTTCAAATGTCACAATCCTTTCTCTAACCTTAAAACAGAAGCTAATCTCATGTAGCCCTTGTTCAGACCAGAGCCATTCTCCCACAAACTACTTATGACGGATGGGCATTTCAAACCTCATACGTGCTGTCTCCGTGCTGCTGCATTTACAGTTAGATTATGTTATGGACTGGAATATGGCTATAATTCCAGCCTGAGGCAAGAACAAACATGTAGCCATATTGCTCAGGAGTGCCATCCTTCACTTCGTGGATGTCATAACCTACCCATGACCCATACAAAAAAGGGATGTTATATCCTACTTCAGAGTCCAATCTCACCTACCTGATCTGGATGGGACCCAGAGGAATATAGTACCTATTTATTTCTGTATATACAAATCCGGAATAGAAGAGGGACCTGAGGGTAGGGGTTGCAAAGAGGCAAGGAAAAAGGGGATTCCTACCGCTTTCACCATCCCATGCAACCGTGCTATTTGGTTATAAGCAGCATGCTGCAAAAGTAATTCCTAAAACCCATAAATGCAATTGTTTCACTTAATGTGGGAGAAAAACCTGATTTATATCCTACTGAAGTGGGATTTCAGGAGGCTTTGGACATAATCTCTAATATAAGTCAAAAGACAGGAAAATGAACTGGGAGCATCTGTAAACCGTCTTCATCCTGCCCACATCCTACTAGAATTGTAAGGCTTATGCTAGGAAAGAAGCCTCATGATAATATCAGTGCACACAGAATAATTGAAAATCACATTTTCAACTAAGTGATTTTTCTGTTTCATTCCCAAGAGCTGCAGAGTAGCTCCAACAAATATCCTCATTGCATTCCTATGAGAAAATGGTTTGTACTTTGCTATGTGAGAATAAAAATCAAACAAAATATCACCTAAACTAGCCTTCAAGCCTTCTTAATGCTCAGGTCACAAAAACTTGCAGGTAGCCTTAGAGGTTCTTTTATTTCAAGCTGCAACAAGCAATCTTCCTGCATTTTCTCTTACCTTTAAATGTGTTTTCTTCACCTCTGAAACCAGTAACCGGTACATCTTCTGTTTGAAGTCACCCACCCTATTTCTGTTAGTGATTTTCTGTTTGTTTTGGCTTCAGGCAGAAAATTTCTTCAGTTCAACTGTACTCTACAGCCAAGACCTGGAAAGAAAATATTTAATAGGGGTTTGAATAGAAAAAGTATTACAGCATTTTACCCCAACGAAATCCCCTTTCCTCCTTTTAAAACTGCAAATATTAATCTTGTTTAGAATTTCCTAGGCTAGATGACAAAGTCCTTCCTGGACTGAGTATAAGTCTATTTCACACAGAATTTTCTCATTAAAAGTGAAAAGGTCACAGAAACTGCATTAATATCATATTAGAAATGTTTTGACATTCCAAGTGTGTAAGGGTGTCACACACATAGGAATGCTGATTAGTGTCTAATTGAAACCCTGGTCTTCCTTGAGTCAATGGAAAATGTTATATCTAGAGCCAGACCAACACTTCACAGAAACATTTTGCAACTGAGCCTTCACGATCTCTTCTGCTAACCTGTCTAACTCTGTACAGACACTTTGAGTACAAACATTGTGAGCTGCTATGTCACTTTGGGAAAGTGGTAAACCTCTGTGAGCATTAACACTGTTCCTTATGTGCGTGTCTAATCATCCCTGTGGTTCCTAACTCAACCAGCATGATGCAGGAGTGAGATCTGATCCTAGCAGCTATACTTGAAAAGCTCAACAGCACCTCTTATGCTAGTAGGCTCTCTTTTCTATTATTTAGTCTTTACAGACAAAAAACCAGTTTCTTCTGTCATTAAAGTCTTACTGTTTCGGGCGTTAGTTTTCTACGTCCTTGTTTATTTGATACGTGTCTTGCTCTGTAAAACGCAACTTCTTTTGCATCACAGAACTCCTTTAAAAAGTCTTTCACATTCTTCCAGGAATGTTCTGTGCAGAGCAGATCTGGTAGTTCTTGCAGAATCTACAATAAAAATAGACACTCTGCCTATTTCGAATGAAGTAGAGGTGGGGGGGTTCTTTAGCAAATTCTTATGACCAGCCACGACAATTGTGTATCACACAGCAATTTCAAGACAGGTCAGCTTGTCCCTCCTTCTCTCCTTGAATCACATAAATGCATGCTGTCTGCCCCTGCTGTGGGCTGAGACATCACAACCTCTAAACTCGAAAAACTGCGTTTACAACTGAGACTTTGGAGTGCTTGGACATTTCGGTTGTTGTTGCTGCTTTTTTCAAATTCAAATTTCAATACCAAACTTTGACAAACTCAGGATTCATTTTAAAATAATTAATTTAAGCTGAAGAGGAGCTTAACAACTTGAATGAAGAGGAAGCTTGAATTTTAGTCAAAACGTGCTTGAGGTTGCATGCCAAATATAGAATAGGGGCCCTACTCTTCCCTGTACGCACAGATTTCTTAGTCTTTTGAGCAAAGTGAGATGAGAAAAGTGAGCTGGTTCTTTAGATGACAAAGATCGAGTGCTAAAATAAAGATAACAGTGTAAAACCTGAGGGAAAAAAAGTTGCTTCCTGGGAATGAAGGTTCTGAGTCACAATTACAGCAACAAGGTAAAAGGCAAACACAGAAGTGAATAAACTCATGCTGTCAGGAGCTAGCTAATCCCCGCTGCCAGGTTCTGCAAGAACTGGCACACAGAACTGCTAGGTGAGAAGTAAGGGCTTTTCCTAACCTTATGGCATGGGAACACAACTCTAACAGAAGAAATGCAAATGGGCTACCTGTCCTTAAATGTAGGAAGAGGGGGGCATAGGATGAGAAAGTGTAGGCCTTTTAGTCTCACAGCAGTTTTACAGTAGGTTTTAGAATCATAGAATAGAAT